>CAMRHE010001641.1:0-60082 GCA_947044405.1 Leptodactylus fallax
CTATATATATACCAGCAACCCCGGACATCACATGGTAAGGAGAGACTGTATACTGTATATATACCGCCCCCCGGACATCACATGGTAAGGAGAGACTGTATACTGTATATATACCGGCCCCCCGGACATCACATGGTAAGGAGAGACTGTATACTGTATATATACCGGCCCCCCCGGACATCACATGGTAAGGAGAGACTGTATACTGTATATATACCGGCCCCCGGACATCACATGGTAAGGAGAGACTGTATACTGTATATATACCGCCCCCGGACATCACATGGTAAGGAGAGACTGTATACTGTATATATACCGCCCCCCCGGACATCACATGGTAAGGACAGACTGTATACTGTATATATACCGGTCCCCGATATCGCATGATAAGGAGAGACTGTATACTGTATATATACCGGTCCCCCGGACATCACATGGTAAGGAGAGACTGTATACTGTATATATACCGGCCCCCGGACATCACATGGTAAGGAGAGACTATACTGTATATATACCGGTCCCCGATATCGCATGATAAGGAGAGACTGTATACTGTATATATACCGCCCCCCGGACATCACATGGTAAGGACAGACTGTATACTGTATATATACCGGTCCCCGATATCGCATGATAAGGAGAGACTGTATACTGTATATATACCGGTCCCCCGGACATCACATGGTAAGGAGAGACTGTATACTGTATATATACCGGCCCCCCGGACATCACATGGTAAGGAGAGACTGTATACTGTATATATACCGGCCCCCCCGGACATCACATGGTAAGGAGAGACTGTATACTGTATATATACCGCCCCCCGGACATCACATGGTAAGGAGAGACTGTATACTGTATATATACCGGCCCCACGTACATCACATGGTAAGGAGAGACTGTATACTGTATATATACCGGCCCCCCCGGACATCACATGGAAAGGAGAGACTGTATACTGTATATATACTGCCCCCCGGACATCACATGGTAAGGAGAGACTGTATACTGTATATATACCGGCCCCCCCGGACATCACATGGTAAGGAGAGACTGTATACTGTATATATACCGGCCCCCGGACATCACATGGTAAGGAGAGACTGTATACTGTATATATACCGCCCCCCCGGACATCACATGGTAAGGAGAGACTGTATACTGTATATATACCGGCCCCCGGACATCACATGGTAAGGAGAGACTGTATACTGTATATATATACCGGCCCCCCCGGACATCACATGGTAGGGAGAGACTGTATACTGTATATATACCGCCCCCCGGACATCACATGGTAAGGAGAGACTGTATATTGTATATATACCGGCCCCCCCGGACATCACATGGTAAGGAGAGACTGTATACTGTATATATACCGCCCCCCCGGACATCCCATGGTAAGGAGAGACTGAATACTGTATATATACCGCCCCCCGGACATCACATGGTAAGGACAGACTGTATACTATATATATACCGGCCCCCGATATCGCATGATAAGGAGAGACTGTATACTGTATATATACCGGTCCCCCGGACATCACATGGTAAGGAGAGACTGTATACTGTATATATACCGGCCCCCCGGACATCACATGGTAAGGAGAGACTGTATACTGTATATATACCGGCCCCCCGGACATCACATGGTAAGGAGAGACTGTATACTGTATATATACCGCCCCCCGGACATCACATGGTAAGGAGAGACTGTATACTGTATATATACCGGACATCACATGGTAAGGAGAGACTGTATACTGTATATATACCGGCCCCCCGGACATCACATGGTAAGGAGAGACTGTATACTGTATATATACCGGCCCCCCCGGACATCACATGGTAAGGAGAGACTGTATACTGTATATATACCGGCCCCCGGACATCACATGGTAAGGAGAGACTGTATACTGTATATATACCGCCCCCCCGGACATCACATGGTAAGGAGAGACTGTATACTGTATATATACCGGCCCCCGGACATCACATGGTAAGGAGAGACTGTATACTGTATATATATACCGGCCCCCCCGGACATCACATGGTAGGGAGAGACTGTATACTGTATATATACCGCCCCCCGGACATCACATGGTAAGGAGAGACTGTATACTGTATATATACTGCCCCCCCGGACATCACATGGTAAGGAGAGACTGTATACTGTATATATACCGGCCCCCCGGTCATCACATGGTAAGGAGAGACTGTATGCTGTATATATACCGGCCCCCCCCGGACATCACATGGTAAGGAGAGACTGTATACTGTATACTGTATATACCGGTCCCCCGGACATCACATGGTAAGGAGAGACTGTATACTGTATATATACCGGTCCCCCGGACATCACATGGTAAGGAGAGACTGTATATTGTATATATACCGCCCCCCGGACATCACATGGTAAGGAGAGACTGTATACTGTATATATACCGCCCCCCGGACATCACATGGTAAGGAGAGACTGTATACTGTATATATACTGCCCCCCCGGACATCACATGGTAAGGAGAGACTGTATACTGTATATATACCGGCCCCCCGGTCATCACATGGTAAGGAGAGACTGTATGCTGTATATATACCGGCCCCCCGGACATCACATGGTAAGGAGAGACTGTATACTGTATATACCGGCCCCCCCGGACATCACATGGTAAGGAGGGACTGTATACTGTATATATACCGGTCCCCCGGACATCACATGGTAAGGAGAGACTGTATATTGTATATATACCCCCCCCCCCCAGACATCACATGGTAAGGAGAGACTGTATACTGTATATATACCGGCCCCCCGGTCATCACATGGTAAGGAGAGACTGTATGCTGTATATATACCGCCCCCCGGACATCACATGGTAGGGAGAGACTGTATACTGTATATATACCGCCCCCCGGACATCACATGGTAAGGAGAGACTGTATACTGTATATATACCGGCCCCCGGACATCACATGGTAAGGAGAGACTGTATACTGTATATATACCGCCCCCCGGGCATCACATGGTAAGGAGATACTGTATACTGTATATATACCGCCCCACCGGACATCACATGGTAAGGAGAGACTGTATACTGTATATATACCGCCCCCCGGACATCACATGGTAAGGAGAGACTGTATACTGTATATATACCGCCCCCCGGACATCACATGGTAAGGAGAGACTGTATACTGTATATATACCGGCCCCCCCGACATCACATGGTAAGGAGAGACTGTATACTGTATATATACTGCCCCCCCCCGGACATCACATGGTAAGGAGAGACTGTATACTGTATATATACCGCCCCCCGGGCATCACATGGTAAGGAGAGACTATACTGTATATATACCGCCCCCCGGACATCACATGGTAAGGAGAGACTGTATACTGTATATATACCAACCCCCCCAGACATCGGATGGTAAGGAGAGACTGTATACTGTATATATACCGCCCCCCGCTCATCACATGGTAAGGAGAGACTGTATACTGTATATATACTGCCCCCCGGACATCACATGGTAAGGAGAGACTGTATACTGTATATATACCGCCCCCCGGACATCACATGGTAAGGAGAGACTGTATACTGTATATATACCCCCCCCCCGGACATCACATGGTAAAGAGAGACTGTATACTGTATATATACCGCCCCCCGGACATCACATGGTAAGGAGAGACTGTATTCTGTATATATATACCGCCCCCCCGGACATCACATGGTAAGGAGAGACTGTATACTGTATATATACCGGCCCCCCGGACATCACATGGTAAGGAGAGACTGTGTACTGTATATATACCGGCCCCCCGACATCACATGGTAAGGAGAGACTGTATACTGTATATATACTGCCCCCCCCGGACATCACATGGTAAGGAGAGACTGTACACTATATATATACCGCCCCCCGGACATCACATGGTAAGGAGAGACTGTATACTGTATATATACCAGCAACCCCGGACATCACATGGTAAGGAGAGACTGTATACTGTATATATACCCCCCCCCCCCCCGGACATCACATGGTAAGGAGAGACTGTATACTGTATATATACCGCCCCCCGGACATCACATGGTAAGGAGAGACTGTATACTTTATATATACCGGCCCCCACAGACATCGGATGGTAAGGAGAGACTGTATACTGTATATATACCAGCAACCCCGGACATCACATGGTAAGGAGAGACTGTATACTGTATATATACCGGCCCCCGGACATCACATGGTAAGGAGAGACTGTATACTGTATATATACCGGCCCCCCGATATCACATGGTAAGGAGAGACTGTATACTGTATATATACCGCCCCCCCCCGGACATCACATGGTAAGGAGAGACTGTATACTGTATATATACCGGCCCCCCCGGACATCACATGGTAAGGAGAGACTGTATACTGTATATATACCGGCCCTCCCGGACATCACATGGTAAGGAGAGACTGTATACTGTATATATACCAGCCCCCCCCAGACATCGGATGGTAAGGAGAGACTGTATACTGTATATATACCGGCCCCCCCGGACATCACATGGTAAGGACAGACTGTATACTGTATATATACCGGCCCCCGGACATCACATGGTAAGGAGAGACTGTATACTGTATATATACCGTCCCCCCGGACATCACATGGTAAGGAGAGACTGTATACTGTATATATACCGGCCCCCCGGACATCACATGGTAAGGAGAGACTGTATACTGTATATATACCGGTCCCCGATATCGCATGATAAGGAGAGACTGTATACTGTATATATACCGCCCCCCGGACATCACATGGTAAGGACAGACTGTATACTGTATATATACCGGTCCCCGATATCGCATGATAAGGAGAGACTGTATACTGTATATATACCGGTCCCCCGGACATCACATGGTAAGGAGAGACTGTATACTGTATATATACCGGCCCCCCGGACATCACATGGTAAGGAGAGACTGTATACTGTATATATACCGGCCCCCCCGGACATCACATGGTAAGGAGAGACTGTATACTGTATATATACCGCCCCCCGGACATCACATGGTAAGGAGAGACTGTATACTGTATATATACCGGCCCCACGTACATCACATGGTAAGGAGAGACTGTATACTGTATATATACCGGCCCCCCCGGACATCACATGGAAAGGAGAGACTGTATACTGTATATATACTGCCCCCCGGACATCACATGGTAAGGAGAGACTGTATACTGTATATATACCGGCCCCCCGGACATCACATGGTAAGGAGAGACTGTATACTGTATATATACCGGCCCCCCCGGACATCACATGGTAAGGAGAGACTGTATACTGTATATATACCGCCCCCCGGACATCACATGGTAAGGAGAGACTGTATACTGTATATATACCCGGACATCACATGGTAAGGAGAGACTGTATACTGTATATATACCGGCCCCCCGGACATCACATGGTAAGGAGAGACTGTATACTGTATATATACCGGCCCCCCCGGACATCACATGGTAAGGAGAGACTGTATACTGTATATATACCGGCCCCCGGACATCACATGGTAAGGAGAGACTGTATACTGTATATATACCGCCCCCCCGGACATCACATGGTAAGGAGAGACTGTATACTGTATATATACCGGCCCCCGGACATCACATGGTAAGGAGAGACTGTATACTGTATATATATACCGCCCCCCCGGACATCACATGGTAGGGAGAGACTGTATACTGTATATATACCGCCCCCCGGACATCACATGGTAAGGAGAGACTGTATACTGTATATATACTGCCCCCCCCGGACATCACATGGTAAGGAGAGACTGTATACTGTATATATACCGGCCCCCCCGGTCATCACATGGTAAGGAGAGACTGTATGCTGTATATATACCGGCCCCCCCGGACATCACATGGTAAGGAGAGACTGTATACTGTATACTGTATATACCGGTCCCCCGGATATCACATGGTAAGGAGAGACTGTATACTGTATATATACCGGCCCCCCGGACATCACATGGTAAGGAGAGACTGTATATTGTATATATACCGCCCCCCGGACATCACATGGTAAGGAGAGACTGTATACTGTATATATACCGCCCCCCGGACATCACATGGTAAGGAGAGACTGTATACTGTATATATACTGCCCCCCCGGACATCACATGGTAAGGAGAGACTGTATACTGTATATATACCGGCCCCCCGGTCATCACATGGTAAGGAGAGACTGTATGCTGTATATATACCGGCCCCCCCCGGACATCACATGGTAAGGAGAGACTGTATACTGTATATACCGGCCCCCCGGACATCACATGGTAAGGAGGGACTGTATACTGTATATATACCGGTCCCCCCGGACATCACATGGTAAGGAGAGACTGTATATTGTATATATACCGCCCCCCCCCCAGACATCACATGGTAAGGAGAGACTGTATACTGTATATATACCGGCCCCCCGGACATCACATGGTAAGGAGAGACTGTATACTGTATATATACCGGTCCCCGATATCGCATGATAAGGAGAGACTGTATACTGTATATATACCGCCCCCCGGACATCACATGGTAAGGACAGACTGTATACTGTATATATACCGGTCCCCGATATCGCATGATAAGGAGAGACTGTATACTGTATATATACCGGTCCCCCGGACATCACATGGTAAGGAGAGACTGTATACTGTATATATACCGGCCCCCCGGACATCACATGGTAAGGAGAGACTGTATACTGTATATATACCGGCCCCCCCGGACATCACATGGTAAGGAGAGACTGTATACTGTATATATACCGCCCCCCGGACATCACATGGTAAGGAGAGACTGTATACTGTATATATACCGGCCCCCCGTACATCACATGGTAAGGAGAGACTGTATACTGTATATATACCGGCCCCCCCGGACATCACATGGAAAGGAGAGACTGTATACTGTATATATACTGCCCCCCCGGACATCACATGGTAAGGAGAGACTGTATACTGTATATATACCGGCCCCCCCGGACATCACATGGTAAGGAGAGACTGTATACTGTATATATACCGGCCCCCGGACATCACATGGTAAGGAGAGACTGTATACTGTATATATACCGCCCCCCCGGACATCACATGGTAAGGAGAGACTGTATACTGTATATATACCGGCCCCCGGACATCACATGGTAAGGAGAGACTGTATACTGTATATATATACCGGCCCCCCCGGACATCACATGGTAGGGAGAGACTGTATACTGTATATATACCGCCCCCCGGACATCACATGGTAAGGAGAGACTGTATATTGTATATATACCGGCCCCCCCCGGACATCACATGGTAAGGAGAGACTGTATACTGTATATATACCGCCCCCCGGACATCCCATGGTAAGGAGAGACTGAATACTGTATATATACCGCCCCCCGGACATCACATGGTAAGGACAGACTGTATACTATATATATACCGGCCCCCGATATCGCATGATAAGGAGAGACTGTATACTGTATATATACCGGTCCCCCGGACATCACATGGTAAGGAGAGACTGTATACTGTATATATACCGGCCCCCCGGACATCACATGGTAAGGAGAGACTGTATACTGTATATATACCGGCCCCCCCGGACATCACATGGTAAGGAGAGACTGTATACTGTATATATACCGCCCCCCCGGACATCACATGGTAAGGAGAGACTGTATACTGTATATATACCGGACATCACATGGTAAGGAGAGACTGTATACTGTATATATACCGGCCCCCCGGACATCACATGGTAAGGAGAGACTGTATACTGTATATATACCGCCCCCCGGACATCACATGGTAAGGAGAGACTGTATACTGTATATATACCGGCCCCCGGACATCACATGGTAAGGAGAGACTGTATACTGTATATATACCGCCCCCCCGGACATCACATGGTAAGGAGAGACTGTATACTGTATATATACCGGTCCCCCGGACATCACATGGTAAGGAGAGACTGTATATTGTATATATACCGCCCCCCGAACATCACATGGTAAGGAGAGACTGTATTCTGTATATATATACCGCCCCCCCGGACATCACATGGTAAGGAGAGACTGTATACTGTATATATACCGGCCCCCCGGACATCACATGGTAAGGAGAGACTGTGTACTGTATATATACCGGCCCCCCCGACATCACATGGTAAGGAGAGACTGTATACTGTATATATACTGCCCCCCCCGGACATCACATGGTAAGGAGAGACTGTACACTATATATATACCGCCCCCCGGACATCACATGGTAAGGAGAGACTGTATACTGTATATATACCAGCCCCCCCGGACATCACATGGTAAGGAGAGACTGTATACTGTATATATACCGGTCCCCCGGACATCACATGGTAAGGAGAGACTGTATATTGTATATATACCGCCCCCCGGACATCACATGGTAAGGAGAGACTGTATACTGTATATATACCGCCCCCCGGACATCACATGGTAAGGAGAGACTGTATACTGTATATATACTGCCCCCCCCGGACATCACATGGTAAGGAGAGACTGTATACTGTATATATACCGGCCCCCCGGACATCACATGGTAAGGAGAGACTGTATGCTGTATATATACCGGCCCCCCGGACATCACATGGTAAGGAGAGACTGTATACTGTTATATACCGGCCCCCCGGACATCACATGGTAAGGAGGGACTGTATACTGTATATATACCGCCCCCCGGTCATCACATGGTAAGGAGAGACTGTATGCTGTATATATACCGGCCCCCCGGACATCACATGGTAAGGAGAGACTGTATACTGTATATACCGGCCCCCCGGACATCACATGGTAAGGAGAGACTGTATACTGTATATATACCGCCCCCCCCCCAGACATCACATGGTAAGGAGAGACTGTATACTGTATATATACCGGCCCCCCGGTCATCACATGGTAAGGAGAGACTGTATGCTGTATATATACCGCCCCCCGGACATCACATGGTAGGGAGAGACTGTATACTGTATATATACCGCCCCCCGGACATCACATGGTAAGGAGAGACTGTATACTGTATATATACCGCCCCCCAGACATCACATGGTAAGGAGAGACTGTATACTGTATATATACCGCCCCCCGGACATCACATGGTAAGGAGAGACTGTATACTGTATATATACCGCCCCCCCGGACATCACATGGTAAGGAGAGACTATATACTGTATATATACCGGCCCCCGGACATCACATGGTAAGGAGAGACTGTATACTGTATATATACCGGCCCCCGGACATCACATGGTAAGGAGAGACTGTATACTGTATATATACCGCCCCCCCGGACATCACATGGTAAGGAGAGACTGTATACTGTATATATACCGCCCCCCGGGCATCACATGGTAAGGAGATACTGTATACTGTATATATACCGCCCCACCGGACATCACATGGTAAGGAGAGACTGTATACTGTATATATACCGCCCCCCCGGACATCACATGGTAAGGAGAGACTGTATACTGTATATATACCGCCCCCCGGACATCACATGGTAAGGAGAGACTGTATACTGTATATATACCGGCCCCCCCGACATCACATGGTAAGGAGAGACTGTATACTGTATATATACTGCCCCCCCCGGACATCACATGGTAAGGAGAGACTGTATACTGTATATATACCGCCCCCCGGACATCACATGGTAAGGAGAGACGTATACTGTATATATACCGCCCCCCGGACATCACATGGTAAGGAGAGACTGTATACTGTATATATACCCCCAACCCCCCAGACATCGGATGGTAAGGAGAGACTGTATACTGTATATATACCGCCCCCCGCTCATCACATGGTAAGGAGAGACTGTATACTGTATATATACTGCCCCCCGGACATCACATGGTAAGGAGAGACTGTATACTGTATATATACCGCCCCCCCGGACATCACATGGTAAGGAGAGACTGTATACTGTATATATACCCCCCCCCGGACATCACATGGTAAAGAGAGACTGTATACTGTATATATACCGCCCCCCGGACATCACATGGTAAGGAGAGACTGTATTCTGTATATATATACCGCCCCCCCGGACATCACATGGTAAGGAGAGACTGTATACTGTATATATACCGGCCCCCCGGACATCACATGGTAAGGAGAGACTGTGTACTGTATATATACCGGCCCCCCCGACATCACATGGTAAGGAGAGACTGTATACTGTATATATACCGCCCCCCGGACATCACATGGTAAGGAGAGACTGTATACTGTATATATACCGGCCCTCCCCGACATCACATGGTAAGGAGAGACTGTATACTGTATATATACTGCCCCCCCCGGACATCACATGGTAAGGAGAGACTGTACACTTTATATATATCCCGCCCCCGGACATCACATGGTAAGGAGAGACTGTATACTGTATATATACCAGCACCCCCGGACATCACATGGTAAGGAGAGA
The DNA here is from genome assembly GCA_947044405.1 of Leptodactylus fallax. Classification (NCBI taxonomy): domain Eukaryota; kingdom Metazoa; phylum Chordata; class Amphibia; order Anura; family Leptodactylidae; genus Leptodactylus; species Leptodactylus fallax. The sequence goes on from CAMRHE010001641.1 coordinate 10,513, forward strand.
CTGTATACTGTATATATACCGCCCCCCCCCCCGGACATCACATGGTAAGGAGAGACTGTATACTTTATATATACCGGCCCACGGACATCACATGGTAAGGAGAGACTGTATACTTTATATATACCGGCCCCCACAGACATCGGATGGTAAGGAGAGACTGTATACTGTATATATACCAGCACCCCCGGACATCACATGGTAAGGAGAGACTGTATACTGTATATATACCGGCCCCCGGACATCACATGGTAAGGAGAGACTGTATACTGTATATATACCGGCCCCCCGGATATCACATGGTAAGGAGAGACTGTATACTGTATATATACCGCCCCCCCCGGACATCACATGGTAAGGAGAGACTGTATACTGTATATATACCGGCCCCCGGACATCACATGGTAAGGAGAGACTGTATACTGTATATATACCGGCCCCCCGATATCACATGGTAAGGAGAGACTGTATACTGTATATATACCGCCCCCCCCCCCGGACATCACATGGTAAGGAGAGACTGTATACTGTATATATACCGGCCCCCCCGGACATCACATGGTAAGGAGAGACTGTATACTGTATATATACCGGCCCTCCCGGACATCACATGGTAAGGAGAGACTGTATACTGTATATATACCGGCCCCCCCGGACATCACATGGTAAGGACAGACTGTATACTGTATATATACCGTCCCCCCGGACATCACATGGTAAGGAGAGACTGTATACTGTATATATACCGGCCCCCCCGGACATCACATGGTAAGGAGAGACTGTATACTGTATATATACCGGCCCCCCGGACATCACATGGTAAGGAGAGACTGTATACTGTATATATACCGGCCCCCCGGACATCACATGGTAAGGAGAGACTGTATACTGTATATATACCGGCCCCCCGGACATCACATGGTAAGGAGAGACTGTATACTGTATATATACCGCCCCCCGGACATCACATGGTAAGGAGAGACTGTATACTGTATATATACCTCCCCCCGGACATCACATGGTAAGGAGAGACTGTATACTGTATATATACCGCCCCCCGGACATCACATGGTAAGGAGAGACTGTATACTGTATACATACTGCCCCCCCCGGACATCACATGGTAAGGAGAGACTGTATACTGTATATATACCGGCCCCCCGGTCATCACATGGTAAGGAGAGACTGTATGCTGTATATATACCGGCCCCCCCGGACATCACATGGTAAGGAGAGACTGTATACTGTTATATACCGGTCCCCCGGACATCACATGGTAAGGAGAGACTGTATATTGTATATATACCGCCCCCCCCGGACATCACATGGTAAGGAGAGACTGTATACTGTATATATACCGCCCCCCGGACATCACATGGTAAGGAGAGACTGTATACTGTATATATACCGCCCCCCGGACATCACATGGTAAGGAGAGACTGTATACTGTATATATACTGCCCCCCCGGACATCACATGGTAAGGAGAGACTGTATACTGTGTATATACCGGCCCCCCGGTCATCACATGGTAAGGAGAGACTGTATGCTGTATATATACCGGCCCCCCGGACATCACATGGTAAGGAGAGACTGTATACTGTATATACCGGCCCCCCGGACATCACATGGTAAGGAGAGACTGTATACTGTATATATACCGGCCCCCCGGACATCACATGGTAAGGAGAGACTGTATATTGTATATATACACCCCCCCCCCCCCCAGACATCACATGGTAAGGAGAGACTGTATACTGTATATATACCGGCCCCCCGGACATCACATGGTAAGGAGAGACTGTATACTGTATATATACCGGCCCCCCCGGACATCACATGGTAAGGAGAGACTGTATACTGTATATATACCGCCCCCCGGACATCACATGGTAAGGAGAGACTGTATACTGTATATATACCGGACATCACATGGTAAGGAGAGACTGTATACTGTATATATACTGCCCCCCCCGGACATCACATGGTAAGGAGAGACTGTATACTGTGTATATACCGCCCCCCGGACATCACATGGTAAGGAGAAACTGTATACTGTATATATACCGCCCCCCAGACATCACATGGTAAGGAGAGACTGTATACTGTATATATACCGCCCCCCAGACATCACATGGTAAGGAGAGACTGTATACTGTATATATACCGGCCCCCCCGGACATCACATGGTAAGGAGAGACTGTATACTGTATATATACCGACCCCCCGGACATCACATGGTAAGGAGAGACTGTATACTGTATATATACCGCCCCCCCGGACATCACATGGTAAGGAGAGACTGTATACTGTATATATACCGACCCCCCGGACATCACATGGTAAGGAGAGACTGTATACTGTATATATACCGGCCCCCCCGGACATCACATGGTAAGGAGAGACTGTATACTGTATATATACCGCCCTCCCGGACATCACATGGTAAGGAGAGACTGTATACTGTATATATACCGGCCCCCCCGGACATCACATGGTAAGGAGAGACTGTATACTGTATATATACCGGCCCCCCCGGACATCACATGGTAAGGAGAGACTGTATACTGTATATATACCGGCCCCCCCGGACATCACATGGTAAGGACAGACTGTATACTGTATATATACCGCCCCCCAGACATCACATGGTAAGGAGAGACTGTATACTGTATATATACCGGCCCCCGATATCACATGGTAAGGAGAGACTGTATACTGTATATATACCGACCCCCGGACATCACATGGTAAGGAGAGACTGTATACTGTATATATACCGGCCCCCCCCGGACATCACATGGTAAGGACAGACTGTATACTGTATATATACCGCCCCCCAGACATCACATGGTAAGGAGAGACTGTATAGTGTATATATACCGCCCCCCAGACATCACATGGTAAGGAGAGACTGTATACTGTATATATACCGGCCCCCCCAGACATCACATGGTAAGGAGAGACTGTATACTGTATATATACCGACCCCACGGACATCACATGGTAAGGAGAGACTGTATACTGTATATATACCGCCCCCCCGGACATCACATGGTAAGGAGAGACTGTATACTGTATATATACCGACCCCCCGGACATCACATGGTAAGGAGAGACTGTATACTGTATATATACCGCCCCCCGGACATCACATGGTAAGGAGAGACTGTATACTGTATATATACCGGCCCCCCCGGACATCACATGGTAAGGAGAGACTGTATACTGTATATATACCGGCCCTCCCGGACATCACATGGTAAGGAGAGACTGTATACTGTATATATACCGGCCCCCCCCGGACATCACATGGTAAGGACAGACTGTATACTGTATATATACCGGCCCCCGGACATCACATGGTAAGGAGAGACTGTATACTGTATATATACCGCCCCCCCGGACATCACATGGTAAGGAGAGACTGTATACTGTATATATACCGGCCCCCCCGGACATCACATGGTAAGGAGAGACTGTATACTGTATATATACCGGCCCCCGGACATCACATGGTAAGGAGAGACTGTATACTGTATATATACCGGCCCCCCGGACATCACATGGTAAGGAGAGACTGTATACTGTATATATACCGGGCCCCCGGACATCACATGGTAAGGAGAGACTGTATACTGTATATATACCGGCCCCCCGGACATCACATGGTAAGGAGAGACTGTATACTGTATATATACCGCCCCCCGGACATCACATGGTAAGGAGAGACTGTATACTGTATATATACCGCCCCCCAGACATCACATGGTAAGGAGAGACTGTATACTGTATATATACCGCCCCCCGGACATCACATGGTAAGGAGAGACTGTATACTGTATATATACCGCCCCCCGGACATCACATGGTAAGGAGAGACTGTATACTGTATATATACTGCCCCCCCGGACATCACATGGTAAGGAGAGACTGTATACTGTATATATACCGCCCCCCGGACATCACATGGTAAGGAGAGACTGTATACTGTATATATACCGCCCCCCGGATATCACATGGTAAGGAGAGACTGTATACTGTATATATACCGCCCCCCCGGACATCACATGGTAAGGAGAGACTGTATACTGTATATATACCGGCCCCCCCGGACATCACATGGTAAGGAGAGACTGTATACTGTTATATACCGGCCCCCCGGACATCACATGGTAAGGAGAGACTGTATTCTGTATATATACCGGTCCCCCGGACATCACATGGTAAGGAGAGACTGTATATTTTATATATACCGCCCCCCGGACATCACATGGTAAGGAGAGACTGTATACTGTATATATACCGCCCCCCGGACATCACATGGTAAGGAGAGACTGTATACTGTATATATACCCCCCCCCGGACATCACATGGTAAGGAGAGACTGTATACTGTATATATACCGGCCCCCCGGACATCACATGGTAAGGAGAGACTGTATACTGTTATATACCGGCCCCCCGGACATCACATGGTAAGGAGAGACTGTATACTGTATATATACCGGTCCCCCGGACATCACATGGTAAGGAGAGACTGTATATTGTATATATACCCCCCCCCCCCCAGACATCACATGGTAAGGAGAGACTGTATACTGTATATATACCGCCCCCCGGACATCACATGGTAAGGAGAGACTGTATACTGTATACATACCGCCCCCCGGACATCACATGGTAAGGAGAGACTGTATACTGTATATATACCGGCCCCCCCGGACATCACATGGTAAGGAGAGACTGTATACTGTATATATACCGGCCCCCGGACATCACATGGTAAGGAGAGACTGTATACTGTATATATACCGCCCCCCGGACATCACATGGGAAGGAGAGACTGTATACTGTATATATACCGGCCCCCGGACATCACATGGTAAGGAGAGACTGTATACTGTATATATACCGGCCCCCCCGGACATCACATGGTAAGGAGAGACTGTATACTGTATATATACCGGCCCCCCGGTCATCACATGGTAAGGAGAGACTGTATGCTGTATATATACCGCCCCCCCGGACATCACATGGTAAGGAGAGACTGTATACTGTATATATACCGGCCCCCGGACATCACATGGTAAGGAGAGACTGTATACTGTATATATACCGGGCCCCCGGACATCACATGGTAAGGAGAGACTGTATACTGTATATATACCGGGCCCCCCGGACATCACATGGTAAGGAGAGACTGTATACTGTATATATACCGGCCCCCCGGACATCACATGGTAAGGAGAGACTGTATACTGTATATATACCGCCCCCCGGACATCACATGGTAAGGAGAGACTGTATACTGTATATATACCGCCCCCCCGGACATCACATGGTAAGGAGAGACTGTATACTGTATATATACCGGCCCCCCCCGGACATCACATGGTAAGGATAGACTGTATACTGTATATATACCGGCCCCCCGGTCATCACATGGTAAGGAGAGACTGTATGCTGTATATATACCGCCCCCCGGACATCACATGGTAGGGAGAGACTGTATACTGTATATATACCGCCCCCCGGACATCACATGGTAAGGAGAGACTGTATACTGTATATATACCGTCCCCCGGACATCACATGGTAAGGAGAGACTGTATACTGTATATATACCGCCCCCCGGACATCACATGGTAGGGAGAGACTGTATACTGTATATATACCGCCCCCCCGGACATCACATGGTAAGGAGAGACTGTATACTGTATATATACCGCCTCCCGGACATCACATGGTAAGGAGAGACTGTATACTGTATATATACCGGCCCCCCCGGACATCACATGGTAAGGAGAGACTGTATACTGTATATATACCGCCCCCCGGACATCACATGGTAAGGAGAGACTGTATACTGTATATATACCCGGACATCACATGGTAAGGAGAGACTGTATACTGTATATATACCGCCCCCCGGACATCACATGGTAAGGAGAGACTGTATACTGTATATATACCGCCCCCCAGACATCACATGGTAAGGAGAGACTGTATACTGTATATATACCGCCCCCCAGACATCACATGGTAAGGAGAGACTGTATACTGTATATATACCGGCCCCCCCGGACATCACATGGTAAGGAGAGACTGTACACTGTATATATACCGCCCCCCCGGACATCACATGGTAAGGACAGACTGTATACTGTATATATACCGGCCCCCCGGACATCACATGGTAAGGAGAGACTGTATACTGTATATATACTGCCCCCCCGGACATCACATGGTAAGGAGAGACTGTATACTGTATATATACCGGCCCCCCCGGACATCACATGGTAAGGAGAGACTGTGTGCTGTATATATACCGCCCCCCGGACATCACATGGTAGGGAGAGACTGTATACTGTATATATACCGCCCCCCGGACATCACATGGTAAGGAGAGACTGTATACTGTATATATACCGCCCCCCCGGACATCACATGGTAAGGAGAGACTGTATACTGTATATATACCGCCCCCCCCGGACATCACATGGTAAGGAGAGACTGTATACTGTATATATACCGCCCCCCGGACATCACATGGTAAGGAGAGACTGTATGCTGTATATATACCGCCCCACCGGACATCACATGGTAAGGAGAGACTGTATACTGTATATATACCGCCCCCCGGACATCACATGGTAAGGAGAGACTGTATACTGTATATATACCGCCCCCCCGGACATCACATGGTAAGGAGAGACTGTATACTGTATATATACCGGCCCCCCGACATCACATGGTAAGGAGAGACTGTATACTGTATATATACTGCCCCCCCCGGACATCACATGGTAAGGAGAGACTGTATACTGTATATATACCGCCCCCCGGACATCACATGGTAAGGAGAGACTATACTGTATATATACCGCCCCCCGGACATCACATGGTAAGGAGAGACTGTATACTGTATATATACCAGCCCCCCCAGACATCGGATGGTAAGGAGAGACTGTATACTGTATATATACCGCCCCCCGCTCATCACATGGTAAGGAGAGACTGTATACTGTATATATACCGGCCCCCCCGGACATCACATGGTAAGGAGAGACTGTATACTGTATATATACCGCCTCCCGGACATCACATGGTAAGGAGAGACTGTATACTGTATATATACCGGCCCCCCCGGACATCACATGGTAAGGAGAGACTGTATACTGTATATATACCGGCCCCCCCGGACATCACATGGTAAGGAGAGACTGTATACTGTATATATACCGGCCCCCCCAGACATCACATGGTAAGGACAGACTGTATACTGTATATATACCGCCCCCCAGACATCACATGGTAAGGAGAGACTGTATACTGTATATATACCGGCCCCCGATATCACATGGTAAGGAGAGACTGTATACTGTATATATACCGGCCCTCCCGGACATCACATGGTAAGGAGAGACTGTATACTGTATATATACCGGCCCCCGATATCACATGGTAAGGAGAGACTGTATACTGTATATATACCGCCCCCCCGGACATCACATGGTAAGGAGAGACTGTATACTGTATATATACCGGCCCCCCCGGACATCACATGGTAAGGACAGACTGTATACTGTATATATATACCGGCCCCCCGGACATCACATGGTAAGGAGAGACTGTATACTGTATATATACCGCCCCCCGGACATCACATGGTAAGGAGAGACTGTATAGTGTATATATACCGCCCCCCAGACATCACATGGTAAGGAGAGACTGTATAGTGTATATATACCGCCCCCCAGACATCACATGGTAAGGAGAGACTGTATAGTGTATATATACCGCCCCCCAGACATCACATGGTAAGGAGAGACTGTATACTGTATATATACCGGCCCCCCCAGACATCACATGGTAAGGAGAGACTGTATACTGTATATATACCGACCCCCCGGACATCACATGGTAAGGAGAGACTGTATACTGTATATATACCGCCCCCCCGGACATCACATGGTAAGGAGAGACTGTATACTGTATATATACCGACCCCCCGGACATCACATGGTAAGGAGAGACTGTATACTGTATATATACCGCCCCCCCGGACATCACATGGTAAGGAGAGACTGTATACTGTATATATACCGGCCCCCCCGGACATCACATGGTAAGGAGAGACTGTATACTGTATATATACCGGCCCTCCCGGACATCACATGGTAAGGAGAGACTGTATACTGTATATATACCGGCCCCCCCGGACATCACATGGTAAGGACAGACTGTATACTGTATATATACCGGCCCCCGGACATCACATGGTAAGGAGAGACTGTATACTGTATATATACCGCCCCCCCGGACATCACATGGTAAGGAGAGACTGTATACTGTATATATACCGCCCCCCCGGACATCACATGGTAAGGAGAGACTGTATACTGTATATATACCGGCCCCCGGACATCACATGGTAAGGAGAGACTGTATACTGTATATATACCGGCCCCCCGGACATCACATGGTAAGGAGAGACTGTATACTGTATATATACCGGGCCCCCGGACATCACATGGTAAGGAGAGACTGTATACTGTATATATACCGGCCCCCGGACATCACATGGTAAGGAGAGACTGTATACTGTATATATACCGCCCCCCGGACATCACATGGTAAGGAGAGACTGTATACTGTATATATACCGCCCCCCGGACATCACATGGTAAGGAGAGACTATACTGTATATATACCGCCCCCCGGACATCACATGGTAAGGAGAGACTGTATACTGTATATATACCAGCCCCCCCAGACATCGGATGGTAAGGAGAGACTGTATACTGTATATATACCGCCCCCCGCTCATCACATGGTAAGGAGAGACTGTATACTGTATATATACCGGCCCCCCCGGACATCACATGGTAAGGAGAGACTGTATACTGTATATATACCGCCTCCCGGACATCACATGGTAAGGAGAGACTGTATACTGTATATATACCGGCCCCCCCGGACATCACATGGTAAGGAGAGACTGTATACTGTATATATACCGGCCCCCCCGGACATCACATGGTAAGGAGAGACTGTATACTGTATATATACCGGCCCCCCCAGACATCACATGGTAAGGACAGACTGTATACTGTATATATACCGCCCCCCAGACATCACATGGTAAGGAGAGACTGTATACTGTATATATACCGGCCCCCCGATATCACATGGTAAGGAGAGACTGTATACTGTATATATACCGGCCCTCCCGGACATCACATGGTAAGGAGAGACTGTATACTGTATATATACCGCCCCCCCGGACATCACATGGTAAGGAGAGACTGTATACTGTATATATACCGGCCCCCCGACATCACATGGTAAGGAGAGACTGTATACTGTATATATACTGCCCCCCCCCCGGACATCACATGGTAAGGAGAGACTGTATACTGTATATATATCGCCCCCCGGACATCACATGGTAAGGAGAGACTATACTGTATATATACCGCCCCCCGGACATCACATGGTAAGGAGAGACTGTATACTGTATATATACCAGCCCCCCCCAGACATCGGATGGTAAGGAGAGACTGTATACTGTATATATACCGGCCCCCCCGGACATCACATGGTAAGGAGAGACTGTATACTGTATATATACCGCCTCCCGGACATCACATGGTAAGGAGAGACTGTATACTGTATATATACCGGCCCCCCCCCGGACATCACATGGTAAGGAGAGACTGTATACTGTATATATACCGGCCCCCCCAGACATCACATGGTAAGGAGAGACTGTATACTGTATATATACCGGCCCCCCCAGACATCACATGGTAAGGACAGACTGTATACTGTATATATACCGCCCCCCAGACATCACATGGTAAGGAGAGACTGTATACTGTATATATACCGGCCCCCGATATCACATGGTAAGGAGAGACTGTATACTGTATATATACCGGCCCTCCCGGACATCACATGGTAAGGAGAGACTGTATACTGTATATATACCGGCCCCCGATATCACATGGTAAGGAGAGACTGTATACTGTATATATACCGCCCCCCGGACATCACATGGTAAGGAGAGACTGTATACTGTATATATACCGGCCCCCCCGGACATCACATGGTAAGGACAGACTGTATACTGTATATATATACCGGCCCCCCGGACATCACATGGTAAGGAGAGACTGTATACTGTATATATACCGCCCCCCAGACATCACATGGTAAGGAGAGACTGTATAGTGTATATATACCGCCCCCCAGACATCACATGGTAAGGAGAGACTGTATAGTGTATATATACCGCCCCCCAGACATCACATGGTAAGGAGAGACTGTATACTGTATATATACCGGCCCCCCCAGACATCACATGGTAAGGAGAGACTGTATACTGTATATATACCGACCCCCCGGACATCACATGGTAAGGAGAGACTGTATACTGTATATATACCGCCCCCCGGACATCACATGGTAAGGAGAGACTGTATACTGTATATATACCGACCCCCCCGGACATCACATGGTAAGGAGAGACTGTATACTGTATATATACCGCCCCCCGGACATCACATGGTAAGGAGAGACTGTATACTGTATATATACCGGCCCCCCCCGGACATCACATGGTAAGGAGAGACTGTATACTGTATATATACCGGCCCTCCCGGACATCACATGGTAAGGAGAGACTGTATACTGTATATATACCGGCCCCCCGGACATCACATGGTAAGGACAGACTGTATACTGTATATATACCGGCCCCCGGACATCACATGGTAAGGAGAGACTGTATACTGTATATATACCGCCCCCCCGGACATCACATGGTAAGGAGAGACTGTATACTGTATATATACCGCCCCCCCGGACATCACATGGTAAGGAGAGACTGTATACTGTATATATACCGGCCCCCCCGGACATCACATGGTAAGGAGAGACTGTATACTGTATATATACCGGCCCCCGGACATCACATGGTAAGGAGAGACTGTATACTGTATATATACCGGCCCCCCGGACATCACATGGTAAGGAGAGACTGTATACTGTATATATACCGGGCCCCCGGACATCACATGGTAAGGAGAGACTGTATACTGTATATATACCGGCCCCCGGACATCACATGGTAAGGAGAGACTGTATACTGTATATATACCGCCCCCCGGACATCACATGGTAAGGAGAGACTGTATACTGTATATATACCGCCCCCCGGACATCACATGGTAAGGAGAGACTATACTGTATATATACCGCCCCCCGGACATCACATGGTAAGGAGAGACTGTATACTGTATATATACCAGCCCCCCCAGACATCGGATGGTAAGGAGAGACTGTATACTGTATATATACCGCCCCCCGCTCATCACATGGTAAGGAGAGACTGTATACTGTATATATACTGGCCCCCCCGGACATCACATGGTAAGGAGAGACTGTATACTGTATATATACCGCCCCCCGGACATCACATGGTAAGGAGAGACTATACTGTATATATACCGCCCCCCGGACATCACATGGTAAGGAGAGACTGTATACTGTATATATACCGCCCCCCCCGGACATCACATGGTAAGGAGAGACTGTATACTGTATATATACCAGCCCCCCCCAGACATCGGATGGTAAGGAGAGACTGTATACTGTATATATACCGCCCCCCGCTCATCACATGGTAAGGAGAGACTGTATACTGTATATATACCGCCCCCCGGACATCACATGGTAAGGAGAAACTGTATACTGTATATATACCACCCCCCAGACATCACATGGTAAGGAGAGACTGTATACTGTATATATACCGCCCCCCAGACATCACATGGTAAGGAGAGACTGTATACTGTATATATACCGCCCTCCGGACATCACATGGTAAGGAGAGACTGTATACTGTATATATACCGGCCCCCCCGGACATCACATGGTAAGGAGAGACTGTACACTGTATATATACCGCCCCCCCCGGACATCACATGGTAAGGAGAGACTGTATACTGTATATATACCGGCCCCCGGACATCACATGGTAAGGAGAGACTGTATACTGTATATATACTGCCCCCCCGGACATCACATGGTAAGGAGAGACTGTATAGTGTATATATACTGCCCCCCCGGACATCACATGGTAAGGAGAGACTGTATAGTGTATATATACCGCCCCCTGGACATCACATGGTAAGGAGAGACTGTATACTGTATATATACCGGCCCCCGGACATCACATGGTAAGGAGAGACTGTATACTGTATATATACCGGCCCCCGGGACATCACATGGTAAGGAGAGACTGTATATATACCGGCCCCCCGGACATCACATGGTAAGGAGAGACTGTATACTGTATATATACCGGCCCCCCCCGGACATCACATGGTAAGGAGAGACTGTATACTGTATATATACCGCCCCCCGGACATCACATGGTAAGGAGAGACTGTATACTGTATATATACCGCCCCCCGGACATCACATGGTAAGGAGAGACTGTATACTGTATATATACCGCCCCCCGGACATCACATGGTAAGGAGAGACTGTATACTGTATATATACCGGCCCCCCCGGACATCACATGGTAAGGAGAGACTGTATACTGTATATATACCGCCCCCCGGACATCACATGGTAAGGAGAGACTGTATACTGTATATATACCGCCCCCCGGACATCACATGGTAAGGAGAGACTGTATACTGTATATATACCGCCCCCCGGACATCACATGGTAAGGAGAGACTGTATACTGTATATATACCGGCCCCCCCGGACATCACATGGTAAGGAGAGACTGTATACTGTATATATACCGCCCCCCGGACATCACATGGTAAGGAGAGACTGTATACTGTATATATACCGCCCCCCCCGACATCACATGGTAAGGAGAGACTGTATACTGTATATATACCGGCCCCCCCGGACATCACATGGTAAGGAGAGACTGTATACTGTATATATACCGGCCCCTGCTGAGAATGGATTCCCCCGAGGACGGAGTGAGAGCCGAGTCTCTGGATGAACAGCAGCTCCAGGCCTGGGGGGTCAATGTGGGGCGGACTGGATTATCTTGGGGTGTAGCAGAAAGTTGTTATTTAGGGTCCCCCCATAACTACCCCTAGAAGTGTCTGATATATAGACAGATCTCCAGCAGCTCATGTATTCCGTCACTGTGTGTTTGTGTCTCCACAGATGGATCCAGTAGGAGAAATCCCCCCGAGATATGTCCCCTGAGTCCTCTGTATTCCCAGGACTGCCCGGAGGAGAATGTCCCAGACAGTCTGCAGGTAGATGGCGCTGCTGAGTCCTGGGGCACATCTATATAGGGGGGTGGAGCTCGCCGCTCCTGCACTCATACATGTACCAGACAGTCAGCAGGTAGATGGCGCTGCTGAGTCCTGGGGCACATCTATATAGGGGGTGGAGCTCGCCGCTCCTGCACTCATACATGTACCAGACAGTCAGCAGGTAGATGGCGCTGCTGAGTCCTGGGGCACATCTATATAGGGGGTGGAGCTCGCCGCTCCTGCAGTCATACATGTACCAGACAGTCAGCAGGTAGATGGCGCTGCTGAGTCCTGGGGCACATCTATATAGGGGGTGGAGCTCGCCGCTCCTGCACTCATACATGTATCAGACAGTCAGCAGGTAGATGGCGCTGCTGAGTCCTGGGGCACATCTATATAGGGGGTGGAGCTCGCCGCTCCTGCACTCATACATGTATCAGACAGTCAGCAGGTAGATGGCGCTGCTGAGTCCTGGGGCACATCTATATAGGGGGTGGAGCTCGCCGCTCCTGCACTCAGACATGTACCAGACAGTCAGCAGGTAGATGGCGCTGCTGAGTCCTGGGGCACATCTATATAGGAGGTGGAGCTCGCCGCTCCTAGACTCATACATGTACCAGACAGTCAGCAGGTAGATGGCGCTGCTGAGTCCTGGGGCACATCTATATAGGGGGTGGAGCTCGCTGCTCCTGCGCTCATACATGTACCAGACAGTCAGCAGGTAGATGGCGCTGCTGAGCCCGGGGGCACATCTATATAGGGGGTGGAGCTCGCCGCTCCTGCACTCATACATGTACCAGACAGTCAGCAGGTAGATGGCGCTGCTGAGTCCTGGGGCACATCTATATAGGGGGTGGAGCTCGCCGCTCTTGCACTCATACATGGCCTCATGTCCCCATGTCTCCCCAAAGTCTGATCATAAAGTGACCAAATCGGGAACACAGATTAAGAGAGACAGGAGGGTCAGGGAGGAGGCTTTAAATAGTAAGATCAGATCCCTGACCGAGCGATTAACGTTGCGCCCCACGTTATCTCTGCTATGTCAATTAGTGACTGCTAGGGCAGACCTCCAGGACCTCACCACCCAGGCCACCCGGCACCTCCTCCTCTACAGCCGCCAGAGATACTATGAGAGGGGAAATAAAGCCCACACACTTCTAGCCAAAACCCTGAGAGACCGTCGGGTTTCGTCTACGCCCCATGCTGTCCGAGATTCCCAGGGCACTCTTCAACACCATCCCGATACCAGCGGCCTTGTTTCGGGATTATTACACTACATTGTATAACCTTCCCTTCGCCTGCTAGGAGAGACCCCACCATCACAGAGACAGGCCTGCATTCTTACCTTGCCTCGTTTCGAGTCCCAGTCCTCCCAACCTTGGCTCTCTCTTCGCTTAATGCTCCAATATCGAGCGAGGAGTTGACTGCCGTCCTGGAGGGCCTGGCTAATGGTAAGGCTCCGGGCCCTGACGGGTTCACCTATGCCTACTGCAAAACTTTCCATTCTGATCTCATCCCTCATATGTGTCAACTTTTCAACTCCTTCCTGGACGGGGCCTCAATCCCGCACACTATGCTGCACTCTCACATTTCCCTAGTCCCAAAGCCACACAAGGAACATCAGGAGTGTTCTAACTATGGTCCCATCGCCCTCCTGAATACAGACCTTAAACTCTTCACAAAAATCTTGGCAAACAGGCTTAACTTTTGGCTTCCGACTCTCATCCACAAAGACCAGGTGGGATTTGTCCCCTGTTGTCAGGGGGGAGATAACACTAGCAGGGCAGTGGACTTGATTGACGCGGCCAACCGTTACTCCACCCCTACCTTGCCTCTGAGTCGGGACGCTGAGAAGGCCTTCGATCACCTTGATTGGTCATTTATGATAGCCACCCTCGAAAAGTACGGGTTCTCGGGGGCCTTTCTAACGGCCATAAGAGCTCTTTATTCTCACCCCTCGGCAATTCTTAAGCTCCCTAATGCTTCGTCCCTTCCCTTGTCCATTCGTAATGGAACCCGTCAGGGATGCCCCTTGTCACCTCTAATAAACGCACTGTGTATTGAACCCCTGGCGGCCCAAATTAGATCCGCCCCAGATGTCTCTGTAATGTTTGTGAGGGATAGGGAATTTAAGATTAGCTTATTCTCAGACGATGTCCTGTTGACCCTCATTAAACCCCACATCTCCCTTCCAAACCTTCTCCGTGTTTTAAAGGACTATGGAGATCTTTCGGGCTATAAGGTCAACCCTGGTAAGACGGAAGCCCTGCCTCTGAATGTCCCAAGCGAGGCCTTGCAGTTGCTTAAGTCTAATTTTGACTTCCAATGGAGAGACCGCTCCCTGCGCTATCTGGGCGTTCAAATATCCTCTTCGTACCATACGCTTTACTCGGCCAACTATCCCCATCTGTTTCATGAGCTCCACTCTCTCCTGGATAAGTGGCGCCCACTCCATATTTCTCTCATAGGCCGTATAACTGCGGTTAAGATGACCCTCCTCCCGAAGCTCCTCTATTTCTTTGAGACCCTTCCAGTGGTGGTCCCTATGTCCGAACTGAGATCCCTACAAAAAGCAATATTCCAATTTATATGGAATGGCAAACGCCATCGCATTCCGCAATTGGTGATGCTGGCGGGTAAGTCGGAGGAGGGTCTGGGGGTTCCACACATATTGCACTATTACTGGGTTGCTCATCTACTTAGCATACCATTTTGGGTGGCACCCCAGGCACATACGAAATGGGTTGAGATAGAGAAGCTTTGGTTGGCTCCTGTTCATCCCAATGCGTTTCTGTGGTCCTCCACTGCTCCGCTGCTGGGCCCCATCGGCTTTACTCTGGCTATCTGGAACACCTGTTCTAAGTTGTTTCGCTGGCCTCCCCGCACTCATCTATGATCTCCTTTTTATATAACCCACTTCTCCCAAGCGGACTCCCGGCTTCTATGGTCAGGCCCTGGAGCAGGCTGGGTTTATTCCATGTAGCTGATTTGGTGGACCCGTCGACCTTGGAGCTCAAGCCCTTTGACTACCTCACCTCCACGCAGCACTTGCCTACCTCAGAGTTGTTTCACTATCAACAGAGAGTTCATTTTGTTGTCTCCCAGCTTGGGTCCACCCGAGTCTCCCTCCCTACGGCCTTTGAATGACTATGTTGGGCGGGTACCTCCACTAGAGGCCTGATTTCTAATATTTATAGGCTTTTGTCCTCTCAGGGGGGGCAGACTCCGGTGGTCCACGGATATATGACCCGGTGGTCTGGAGCCCTGGGCATGCACATCTCGCACAGCCAGTGGCGGGTTATTTGGTCTCGAGCAGCTAAATCCTCTTCCTGTGTAACATTCAGGGAGACGCAATACAAAATACTTATGCACTGGTATCACTGGTATCATACTCCAGCTTTACTGCATACTCTCAACCCCACTATCCCTCCCAGTTTCTGGCGATGCCAAACAACACCAGGAACATTGTTCCATATCTTCTGGGAATGCCCCCTAGTCCGCCCTTTCTGGTTCGAGGTTAGGAAGCTGACTAACATTCTTTTCATCCAGGGCATACCCCTGGACCCCATGGTTTATCTGCTGAATCTCCCTCCAAAAGTTCTCAGTAAAAATACATCTAAGCTATTCCATTACCTGTGCACCGCGGCCAAAACGCTCATAGCCCGCCATTGGAGAGAAGCTCTTCCTCCAGCGATCTCAGAACTGATCGCCCGATTGAAGGATATCCGCAGTCTGGAGTACTTGACCGCCTCCCTTAACCATACGGTGGAGGCATTCGAAGCAATTTGGTCCCACTGGGATACCTACTGTGCCACACAAGGTGTCTGAGATCCGACCCCCCCTTTTTTTTTTTTCTCCTTATTGTTTCTTCCCTTTGTCTTGTCTTATGTATTTCCTAAACCTTGTCTCTGTATTATTGTTTTTTGTGTACCTAACGGATTATTTGCTATGAAGAATTTTCTGTATTTGATTTGTAACTATTTTAAAACTTTAATAAAAATTACAGTTTAAAAAAAAAAAAAAAGTGACCGAACCAAAGGCCATTTTACATTATTTCTTCTTGCCTACTTAGGATGAAGATCTGATGGATATTAAGGTTGAGGTTAAAGAAGAAGCAGAAGAGGAGACGGATTACTGGTCTGATCAGCAGTGTAAGGAGGGGAGACTTTATCATCTAGATACTACTACTCCCATCATCTCATCATCACATGTCAATCTATTCCATCACTGTGTGTTTCCTACAGATGGATCCATTGCCAGAAATCAGGGAGAAGATGTGACTAATATTAAAGCGGAGGCTGAAGAAGAGAGGAAGAGGGGCCATCACCTGTGTAAGAGGGAAGTGGAGGAGGAAATTCCAGGAGGTGTTACCACAGGTACGGAGTAATGAATGGAGAAGGAGAATTCACAGGTTTCTTAAGGCCTCGTCCTAAATTGAACAGTACATTTGAATATAAGAAACTTATATTCAAATATAAGACCGCGGTGGAAACACATCTGTTTTTTCTGCAGCACTTTTCACAGAAGTTTTCCTCTGCGGCTTTCTGTCCCTATTATTCCTATGCAGAGAACGACGGCATTTCCGTAGTTATAATTGACATGCTGCGATTTACAAAAACTCAACAGTTTTTGAAATTGTAGAATTTCCACTGTGGATATTAGCAAGAAACCCATCCCCTGGTTGCAGATGACCATGTGTATTTTGCGGTCCACAAACTAGTAATCAGTGTTCCTTTTTTCCGGACAGAGTGTGGTCAGTGTGTGGTCAGTGTGTGGTCAGTGTGCGGTCAGTGTGCCGTCAGTGTGCGGTCAGTGTGCCGTCAGTGTGTGCCGTCAGTGTGTGGTCAGTGTGTGGTCAGTGTGCCGTCAGTGTGCGGTCAGTGTGCCGTCAGTGTGTGCCGTCAGTGTGTGGTCAGTGTGTGGTCAGTGTGCCGTCAGTGTGCCGTCAGTGTGCCGTCAGTGTGTGCCGTCAGTGTGTGCCGTCAGTGTGTGCCGTCAGTGTGTGCCGTCAGTGTGCCGTCAGTGTGCCGTCAGTGTGCGGTCAGTGTGCGGTCAGTGTGCCGTCAGTGTGTGCCGTCAGTGTGCCGTCAGTGTGTGGTCAGTGTGCCGTCAGTGCGCCATCAGTGCGCCGTCAGTGCGCCGTCAGTGCGCGATCAGTGTGCCGTCAGTGTGCCGTCAGTGTGCGCCATCAGTGTGCCGTCAGTGTGTGATCCTAGTTTGCGAATCCATCTAAAAAAACACAGGAGACATCTAATAATGTCCCTAGCTTGTCCGCAAAAGTGGACGGCACACTGATGACACACGGAGTACATCAATGTGCCATTTTTAGTCCGTTCCTCAAACACTGAACATAATAGGACCTGTTCTATATTTTGCGGGACGGATTCTCAGCCCGCACACTGATCAGTGGAAATCACGGTCGTGTGCATGTGCCCATAGAAATGAATGGGTCAGTGTGCTATCCAGGAAAAACAAGGATAGCGCACGGATCTCGCCCACGGTCGTCTGCAAGGGGCCTTAATGTATTTTCTAGGAGCCTTCCCTTCCCCCCCCTTCCCGCTTCATAGACTAATATGGTGAAATTAACTCAGCCTGAAAAGCAGAGAAGAAAACAGATTTCTTTAACAAACTATATTACAGCTGTACAATTCATTCATGTAAAGATGTTTATAACTGGAGGTATGCTTTAAGATTGGGCTAGATCTCTATTCCTTCTGACCAATCACAGATTGTGATCACAAGCATTGGCCAATATAGAAGTCACACTGGAGAGAAGCCGTATTGATGTTCAGAATATGGAAAATGTTTTGCAAGTAAATGAGATTTTGGTAAACATCGGAGAATTCACACAGGAGAGAAGCCATATCCATGTCTGGAATGTGGGAAATCTGAAGTAAAATCAAAACTTATACCGTGTTTCTCCGAAAATAAGACAGGGTCTTATATTATTTTTTTTTCTCCGAAAAAAGGCTAGGGCTTATTTTCGGGATAGGTCTTAATTTTTTCCATGAACAACAATCACACATTTGATCGCTTTTTCTTTCAACTTTTATCAGAGGTGAAACAGAGAAAAAACAGCAGTTTGGCACTTTTGATCCTTTTTTTTTTGCAACGGCATTCTCTATAGAGGTAAAATAATTTAATAAGTTTGTAGACCTGGAGTTTTCGGACACAGGGATACCTAATGTGTATGTGTTTCACAGTAATATTTTATTTTTATATGTATTCTAGTGAAAGTGCTTTGGGGGGTCGATTTGGAGGGGGGGGGTCACGGACTGACAGACCTAACAATGCCTGCGATCAGTGGACTCTGACTGCGGGCATTAACTGCGGGTCTCCGGGGTACAAGGAGACCCGGTATAGCAGTGATAGGGGGTGGGGACCGGGGAAGAAGTGCGGAGGTCACACTAAGCAATGCCCGCGGTCAGAGTCCATTCTGATCGCGGGCATTAACTCCGGGTTTTGCTCCTTTGGTGGGAGGGAAGGGAAAGGGAAGTCACGCTGAACAATGCCCACGATCAGGGTAGACACTGACCGCGGGCATTAACTCCAGGTCTCCGCAGAGACCCGATACGGTAGCTATGGTAACCTCTCTGCAGCAGAGCGGCCGCCATCTTTAAGGCCCTGGCATCCGCTGTAATCGCGCAGCGGATGTTGGGAAGGGGTTAAATTAGCTAGGGCTTATTTTTGGAGAAACACGGTATATACAGGAGAGAAGCCATATTCATGTTCACTATGTGGGAAGTGTTTGCTTTAAAGTCTTCCTAGACATGAAAGAAATGACATTTGAGTGAAGCTGTTCTGCTGTTCAGTATGTGGGAAATGTTTTAGTAATAAACTCAAAGTCAAGTCTCACCCAAGAATTCACACGGGAGAGAAGGCCTATACATGTCCACTTCATACACTAGGCCTTAGTTTATTGCATTTTTGTTGCTTTGTTGGTTTTCACAAGTCACAGCATGTTCTAGATAAGCAATAGGGAGAACCTGCTGCTAGACAAGGGATAATGGAGCCTTGACCTTCATGGTTCGTGTACCAGTCAAGTGTACTGAAATCTAGAAGATGAATTGGATTATCCTTGATGCACCACCTTGCACTCATTCCTGCAGCCGAAGTTAGTGAAAAACAAATTTCTCATTACTGGCAACAGAATGACAAGAAAACTGCCTGACCAGACGTAGTCAGTAAATAATGGCCGGCTCCTGTGGCCCCAGCACTGAATGAGGCTGTGGTGCAGCCGGGAGAACTTGTGACAGCGCACTCATGTACACCATGATCAGGTTTAATCCACAAGATGAAGGTAGTGGACAATTCCAAATGTGTCATCAGAACAGATCCAGTTCTGATCCATCTGTATGGCCCACTATGGATTCTGGCAGGGGGGCCTTACCAAAATTTCACCCCTTCAGATTCAGCTCTCTGTATTCTAAGAATACAAGTACATTTAAGATTTTAGCTATTTAAGATGTTACTTTACAGGCAGTTCTAATGCTGCGACACAACCTAACCATGTTCTAGCGCCCACCCCCTCATCTTGCTAGATACACATATAAAATACCCAACGTTTCATCAATTAAATAGGTAAATCAGGACTCTGAGCCCCGCCCCAATCTAGTGGGATCCAGCCCCAGTCCAGTGGGATCCAGTCCAGTGGGATCCAGCCCCAGTCCAGTGGGATCCAGCCCCAATCCAGTGGGATCTAGCCTCAATCCAGTGGGATCCAGTCCCAGTCCAGTGGGATCCAGCCCCAATCTAGTGGGATCCAGCCCCAGTCCAGTGGGATCCATCCCCAATCTAGTGGGATCCAGTTCAGTGGGATCCAGCCCCAATCCAGTGGGATCCAGCCTCAATCTAGTGGGATCCAGTCCAGTGGGATCCAGCCCCAGTCCAGTGGGATCCAGCCCCAATCCAGTGGGATCCAACCCCAGTCCAGTGGGATCTAGCCTCAATCCAGTGGGATCCAGTCCCAGTCCAGTGGGATCCAGCCCCAATCTAGTGGGATCCAGCCCCAATCTAGTGGGATCCAGTTCAGTGGGATCCAGCCCCAATCTAGTGGGATCCAGTTCAGTGGGATCCAGCCCCAATCCAGTGGGATCCAGCCTCAATCTAGTGGGATCCAGTCCAGTGGGATCCAGCCCCAGTCCAGTGGGATCCAGCCCCAATCCAGTGGGATCCTCCTAGAGATCACTCACATCTTAATTTTTTTCCCTCCCTAAACAGAATCTAGAATGATGACATCTGTGCTGTGAAAATCTCTCTGACCCAACTGTGTGAAATATCTAAGCAGTGAGGGGCGATTGCCATTTTGAGAAATAGAATTGTCGCAGCCATAGAAATGAGGAGTTTCCACCATATTTAAATTTTCTGTCTATTTTTTTAATTTTTTTTAATCCTCACCATGAGGTCCAAATGTTTACATATATTATTTGGGAACTTTTAACCCCTCGGTGTCACAGCCAGTTTTGGATTTTATGACAGCCCCATTTTTCAAATCTGACGTGTCGCTTTATGTGGTGATAACTTTTTAACTTTTCTAGGTGATTCTCAGAATGTTTTTTTGTGACACATTGTACTTCGTGTTTGTTGTAAATTTAGTCAATATGTTTTGTGTTTATTTATGAAAAAAAAAGGAAATTTGGTGAAAATGTAGAAAAATATGCAATTTTCAAAGTTTGAAATGATCCTTTTTTCTTATAGAGAGTCTTACCACTCAGAATAGTTAGTAAACATCATTTAGCAGATCTCTGCTTTATGTTGACATCACATTTTAAATGTTCCTGTAATTTTTTGGACGTTATTAGGTTTACAGTCAAACAGGAATTTTAGAGAATTTACAAAACAAATTTCTTAAGGGACTAATTCAGTTCCAAAGGGGCTTTGAATGGTCATTGTTAGAGATGAGCAAATTTTTTAAAACGATTCAATCCAAATTAATTTCCAGCAAATCGCCTTAAAAACCAGCTATTTCCTGGCGTTAGAGAGCCTGTATAGCGGTGTAGAACACTGCGCCTCGCACTAACACTCATAGGGAACCTACTGTGCTACTGACACAATACTGGGAGTCAGTATGACACGCACATGACAGGCGTCGCTCTTAGAACCACTGCACACGTCACTTATTTGGCTAGTTACGGGGCCAAAACTGACCAACTAACTCAAGTGTGAACTCAGCCTTACAGGTCCATGTTAGTGCCAGGTATAAAGAACCGTGCAGAGGCCCAACATCCTACTGTAGAGTGATAGAGCGCACTCCTTTTACACTGTCATCTGCTGATTCCACATAGATGTCTACAGAACCTGTTCTATTAAACGCTTATACAAGTAGCGCCCCCTGACAGAGTGCAGAGGGTGTCAGCAGTAAGTTTGTGTTGACGTCACTGATTATTTTGCCTTTCCTCTGATCCGTCAAAAAATGGATCCTGTCAGTTGAGCATCCGCCTTCACTCGGTCAGGATTTGGTCAGTAATCCATCAGTATTGCTGATGCCAAAAAAAAAAAAAAGAGTGGATCCAAAACAGAGATGATACGTGACTGGAATATTTGCATGTCTTCTGTGTTTTGTACCCACTCCTGCTTTTGGCTACCAAATCATGAGCCAATTCTGATGGGACCATACAGGCCTTACAGCTGCTACACAGACAGGATCCATTGTGCGTCTCATTTTTCCTTCCTTCTGACAGATCAGAAGAAGGGTCAAATAAATGATGATGTCAACCAGGCAAAAAAGGCAAAATAGAAGCCCAGTCGTGGAGAGGGGAGGGTGGGAACAGCATGAGAAGTGACATAGTGTTGAGGTAGCAGCAGCATGAGGAGGCCACAGAGTGGCAAGGTGATATAATGTGTAGGTGGCAGCAGCATGAGGAGGCCATACAGTGACCCAGTGACAGAGTGGGGAGGCGGGTGGCACAAACAGTACCTGCTGACAATGGTGGCTGTAAGAAGGAGCACTTGGCATCAGATGTGTGGCATCAGGCGGGTGGCAGCATCAGAATAGTAGCTGAGGCAGGAAGCCAGAAGAAACCGGTCTCTTTTGTCAAGGTTTGGGTGAGGCAGCATGGATGATTTAATCTGATGAATCAGGCATTGGTGGGTGGAAATCCTGGCTGATCCACGCCTGATTCATTTTGACAAAGGTCAGTCTCTCCACATTTTGGGTGGACAGGAGAGTTCTACTTGGGGTAACTATGGCCCCCGCCACACTAAACACCCGCTCTGATGCCACACTACTGGCCAGGCAGGACAGCTTTTCCAGGGCAAACTCGGCCAGTTGCGGCCACAAATCCAGTTTGGCTGCCCAGTAGTCCAGCGGATCTTCACTGATGGGTGGCAGGGTGCACTCTAAGTATGCCACCACCTGCTGGTTCAGGTTCTGCTCTGTGTCACTATGCAGCTGAAGAAAGCTGCTCATCAGCGACTCTAGGCTCAGGCTGCTGCTGATGGAGCCGATACTGCTCCTGCCACCCACAGCTGCCATGGCAGTGCAAGGTGAGCGCTCAGGGCCCCCCGGTCAGACCTGCAAGAGGATGGACAATGGCACAGATAGGCAGCGGCCAACTGACTACATAGCATGCCTCTATATTAGTTCAGTTTGTCCTCCCTCTCAGCGGGTGTAAAAAAGGCCCCCATTTTTGACCAGCAGCGAGGGTCTAAAATGGTGGAGAGCCAGTAGTCATCCCTGTAGAATGGTGACAATTCGGCTGTCACTACGCAAGCAAGTGAGCATGCATCCGGCCATTTGTGCAAGTGACTCGGAGGGACTCCCTGCATCCATCTCCACTGCATACTGCCACTGTGTGTCTGGGTCATCTGCCTTGTGTTCCTCATCTCCCTCTTGCCCTTCCAGCTGCTCCTGCTCCTCCTCTCCTGTCACCCATATAAAAAAAAAACAAAAAAAAAAAACACCCATATTGCTACACATTGCTTGTGCTCCAATGTCCTCCTCCTCCTCCAGTTCAGCCCCCACAGAGCTCATGTGGCTGTGAGATGTAGGCGCCACGTTTCCAGTCTCCTGACCAGCCAGATTTACCAGCATCTTTTCCAGGATATGAATCAGTGAAATGACGTTGTTCATCCCGTAGTCCTGGCGACTGACATATAAAGTGGCCTCCTCAAAGGGCACGAGCAAATGGCAGGTGTCACGCATGAGCTGCCACTGGCTAACGTTGAAGTTACACAGGGAAGTACCTCTGTCTGCTTGGATCATCAAGAAATCGTTTTTACCTTTTTTTTCTGTTTGTACAGTCGGTCCAACATATGGAGGGTGGAATTCCAACGGGTGGAAACGTCGCATATCAGCCTATGTTGGGGGACGCCGTTCTGCCGCTGCAGCTCAAGGAGGATGTGCTTGGCGGTGTATGAGTGCCTGAAGGGCATGCAAAGTTTCCTGGCCATTTTCAGGGTGTCTTGCAGATGGGTGGAAAACTTAAGGAAACGCTTGACAACCAGATTGAACACGTTCACCATGCAGGCGCATGGCTCAGCCCTCCTTGATGCAGCGCCAAACCCTGTTCTTCCTGTTGTCTGTTACCATGGTTCCGATTTTGAGTTGTCGTGGAGAAAGCCAGGATTCGATTTTTTGATTGAGGACATGGAGCAGTTCCTCCCCTGTGTGACTCCATTCGCCCAGGCAAACGAGGTGTAGAATATCGTGACACCGCCGTGCCCTGCACATGTGGTATGCTGGAGGAGCACTGGGAATTGTCCCTGCAGTGGAGGCTGAGGACACAGTGGAGGATGAGGCGGACATTGCTACAGGACCAACGGCGTGAGAACGTGGAGGCAGAAGCTGTGTCACCTGTCCAAGTTGCTGGTGTGTCTGAGCAGGCACCACATTCACCCAGTGGGCCATGAAGGACATATATTGTCCTTGACCGTAGTTACAGCTCCACACGTCAGTGTTGCCATACACTTTGGCAGACACCGACAAGCTGAAGGACTGGTCCACCTTCTGCTCTACATATTTGTGCAGGGCTGTGTGAAAGATCCTCAGTGCGCCAAACCCGCGTTGGCCCACACCTGAGTCTTCTTTCATAAAAAACCACACTCACCGCCAGTGAGTGCCGGGTTCACAAGATAAATACAAGACAAGCTTTCTAAATTTTATATATTTATTAACCCCTAAATGGGTCGGTATTAACATCTAACACATGCAGTTCAGAACAGATATGCAGATATATACAAGCATTAACAGTTACTAGTTACAAGATACAGTGCAATGAAATAAAAGGGACTAAAATTTAAATAATTACTTTACCACGCATCTACTTGATGTGGCTCTATAATCCAACACTCACACATGCTCTGGTATGTGTGAATAACCCAGTGGAGGCTTCTTGGCATGTGGCATTAATACAACAATCCAGCCTGCATGCTCTTCACAGTGGTCTGTCTGTAAAAACTCCTCATAGTGTTCTCTTGTAGTCCCAGCACAATCTCCCCCCACTGACCTCTTACCTCATCTTATATACCCTTTATGCCACCTCCCGGCAACAGCAATTCTGATGGATTAATGCACTCAAGTCCAGATTCTTTGTAAAGAGCTGAGACCAAGTGAAATGATACAATGTTATCAGCCATATCTGATCTACCAGTGCAATGCATGTTTGTTTGATCAGCCAGGACTGTGTAGGAATTCAATGGAGCCCTGCTGGGATGGATACAAAGCCCTATTGTTCCAGTCCGGCCATTATTGGCAATATACCTATGATTATGGCTGCGCACCTTATGAGTAAAGAGATAGGCTACCCAGAGACCAAAATACAGCTTTGAGTTATAGCCATATTTAAGCGGAATCATCTCAAGCTGGTACTGCCTTTTTGGCAAAGAAATGACAGCTTGGGACTCTCCACCTCGGCTCGGCACAAGCCATCAGTTCAGCTCCTGCACCGTTGGATGAGTGCACGCATACTGTTGTCTCTGCGAAATCACTTCTGTGATGGATTGCTGACGCAATGGCTGACTATGAGGAGGAGCAGGTGCTTCAGGACCAGCAGATGATGGGAAGGACACACAGCTTCCTTCGGCTGAGGTGGTGGAGCCTTGACTGGCTGAAATGGGGTGTGTGCCACTGAGTGATGCAGCGGTTGTTGCGGCAGGTTGGACAACCATATTGGAGCCACGGCTCTCCCAGGCCACTTTATGGTGACGCTGCATATGTTGATGCAGGGCTGTGGTGCCAACATTGGCAACCTGGCCACGCTTCACCTTCTGCCCACAGATTCGACATATGGCCATGTTCAACTCCCCCGGTGGCTTAACAAAAAACTGCCACACCGCCGAGTAGGTGATTTTACTTCTAACACTCCGCACTGACTGACTGCTACCGCCACTGCCTCCGTGAACCCCTGCACTACTGCTTTCCAGGCATGTAGGCTCCTGTGAAGTGGGTACTCTACCCCTGGCACGTTTGGCTCCCGACCTCTCACTGCTGCCACCCTGCTGACTCCCTGTTGACTCATGCGCAAGCTGCCACCCTCTTCTCCTGATGACTATGAAGCCCCTTCATCACCCGGCTCCCAATTGTGATCGGCTACATCGTCATCCACTACTGTCTGCAGGTCACTGATGTCCTTCTCAACATCAGCTCCCACGCCACTCTCCTCATCACTACTTGCCCGCCTATCGGAGAAAGCGGCAGATGTCTCCTCCACATCTTGGCTGGACAGTAGCTGCTGACTGTCCTCTAGTAGTGCGTCCTCGCTGTATAGGGGATCTGAGCCCACAGTATAGAGTAGTTCTCTGGCTGAGGCAACAGAAAAGGACAGAGACAGGTAGAGGACAGGTGAGGGCACAGGGCCTGCTGCCGGGCCATGCCAACTAAGGGTTGTGTCTGACGAACCCACCGACTCTTGGCTAAATGAAAAGAGATAATACTGAGCTGTGGTTACACATGATGTAATAGCTCACTGGGTGGGGATTATATGTCATGCACTGATATATACCCATCATTCGATGACTTCCAGACGTGCTGGACATTCTATGATTCCAGCCAAGACTAACAAACAATAGCTCTCTACAGTTTTTATAGTACCTTTGTGGTGGGTGAGGGGCTGAGCGGTCAGCTTGTAACATGACCATTTATGGTACCGGAATTTGAAGAAATTCTTATCTACTGAGCAATATAGCATGACCAGTATAGTATACAGAAACACAGACAAAGCTACAGAGTGACTCTCCTATAGATGTACAACATGAAATACATATAGACTAATCAGTAAGACATTAACCCTGTCATATCACATCAATAAGACACTAAGATTTTGTGAAATAAACATGTCCTATTATACTAGTACAGATTCTGCACCTTACAGATTAGTATAGATTCTGCACCTTACAGACTAGTATAGATTCCGCACCTTACAGACTAGTATAGATTCTGCACCTTACAGACTAGTATAGATTCCGCACCTTACAGACTAGTACAGATTCTGCACCTTACAGACTAGTATAGATTCCGCACCTTACAGACTAGTATAGATTCTGCACCTTACAGACTAGTATAGATTCCGCACCTTACAGACTAGTATAGATTCTGCACCTTACAGACTAGTATAGATTCTGCACCTTACAGACTAGTACAGATTCTGCACCTTACAGACTAGTACAGATTCTGCACCTTACAGACTAGTACAGATTCCGCACCTTACAGACTAGTATAGATTCTGCACCTTACAGACTAGTACAGATTCCGCACCTTACAGACTAGTATAGATTCCGCACCTTACAGACTAGTACAGATTCTGCACCTTACAGACTAGTATAGATTCTGCACCTTACAGATTAGTATAGATTCCGCACCTTACAGACTAGTACAGATTCTGCACCTTACAGACTAGTACAGATTCTGCACCTTACAGACTAGTATAGATTCTGCACCTTACAGACTAGTATAGATTCTGCACCTTACAGACTAGTATATATTCTGCACCTTACAGACTAGTACAGATTCTGCACCTTACAGACTAGTATAGATTCTGCACCTTACAGACTAGTATAGATTCCGCACCATACAGACTAGTACAGATTCCGCACCTTACAGACTAGTACAGATTCTGCACCTTACAGACTAGTATAGATTCTGCACCTTACAGACTAGTACAGATTCTGCACCTTACAGACTAGTACAGATTCTGCACCTTACAGACTAGTATAGATTCTGCACCTTACAGACTAGTATAGATTCTGCACCTTACAGACTAGTATAGATTCTGCACCTTACAGACTAGTATAGATTCTGCACCTTACAGACTAGTATAGATTCTGCACCTTACAGACTAGTATAGATTCTGCACCTTACAGACTAGTATAGATTCTGCACCTTACAGACTAGTACAGATTCTGCACCTTACAGACTAGTATAGATTCTGCACCTTACAGACTAGTACAGATTCTGCACCTTACAGACTAGTATAGATTCTGCACCTTACAGACTAGTATAGATTCCGCACCTTACAGACTAGTATAGATTCTGCACCTTACAGACTAGTACAGATTCTGCACCTTACAGACTAGTACAGATTCTGCACCTTACAGACTAGTATAGATTCTGCACCTTACAGACTAGTATAGATTCTGCACCTTACAGACTAGTATAGATTCCGCACCTTACAGACTAGTATAGATTCTGCACCTTACAGACTAGTACAGATTCTGCACCTTACAGACTAGTATAGATTCTGCACCTTACAGACTAGTACAGATTCTGCACCTTACAGACTAGTATAGATTCCGCACCTTACAGACTAGTATAGATTCTGCACCTTACAGACTAGTATAGATTCCGCACCTTACAGACTAGTACAGATTCTGCACCTTACAGACTAGTATAGATTCCGCACCTTACAGACTAGTATATATTCTGCACCTTACAGACTAGTACAGATTCCGCACCTTACAGACTAGTACAGATTCTGCACCTTACAGACTAGTATAGATTCTACACCTTACAGACTAGTACAGATTCTGCACCTTACAGACTAGTACAGATTCCGCACCTTACAGAATAGTACAGATTCTGCACCTTACAGACTAGTACAGATTCTGCACCTTACAGACTAGTACAGATTCTGCACCTTACAGACTAGTATAGATTCTGCACCTTACAGACTAGTATAGATTCCGCACCTTACAGACTAGTATAGATTCTGCACCTTAAAGACTAGTATAGATTCTGCACCTTACAGACTAGTACAGATTCTGCACCTTACAGACTAGTATAGATTCTACACCTTACAGACTAGTACAGATTCTGCACCTTACAGACTAGTATAGATTCTGCACCTTACAGACTAGTATAGATTCTGCACCTTACAGACTAGTATAGATTCCGCACCTTACAGACTAGTATAGATTCTGCACCTTAAAGACTAGTATAGATTCTGCACCTTACAGACTAGTACAGATTCTGCACCTTACAGACTAGTATAGATTCTACACCTTACAGACTAGTACAGATTCTGCACCTTACAGACTAGTACAGATTCTGCACCTTACAGACTAGTATAGATTCTGCACCTTACAGACTAGTATAGATTCTGCACCTTACAGACTAGTATAGATTCTACACCTTACAGACTAGTACAGATTCTGCACCTTACAGACTAGTACAGATTCTGCACCTTACAGACTAGTACAGATTCTGCACCTTACAGACTAGTACAGATTCTGCACCTTACAGACTAGTATAGATTCTGCACCTTACAGACTAGTATAGATTCTGCACCTTACAGACTAGTATAGATTCCGCACCTTACAGACTAGTATAGATTCTGCACCTTACAGACTAGTACAGATTCTGCACCTTACAGACTAGTACAGATTCTGCACCTTACAGACTAGTACAGATTCTGCACCTTACAGACTAGTATAGATTCTGCACCTTACAGACTAGTATAGATTCTGCACCTTACAGACTAGTACAGATTCTGCACCTTACAGACTAGTATAGATTCTGCACCTTACAGACTAGTATAGATTCTGCACCTTACAGACTAGTACAGATTCTGCACCTTACAGACTAGTACAGATTCTGCACCTTACAGACTAGTATAGATTCTGCACCTTACAGACTAGTATAGATTCTGCACCTTACAGACTAGTACAGATTCTGCACCTTACAGACTAGTATAGATTCTGCACCTTACAGACTAGTATAGATTCTGCACCTTACAGACTAGTACAGATTCTGCACCTTACAGACTAGTATAGATTCTGCACCTTACAGACTAGTATAGACTTCCTGCCGAGCACATATAAAAAAATTACCTTTTCCTATCAGCAGTCTCCCTTAGTGGCTTCCACATAACTTCATACTTCACAGTGGTCCAACACACAGTTTAATACTACTGAGTGGCCCCAACTTTATAATGCACCCCAGTAGTCCCCAGACACTTAAAAATGCTTCCTAATGGCCCCTGGGCATTAAATAACACTATCCAGTGGCCCCCAGACACCTAATAATACTCTGCATTGGCCCCTAGGCAAGTATTAATGCTCCCCAGTGGCCCTTAGGCAAATAGGAATGGCCCCTGTTATCGAAACCCAAACCGGGTTTAATATTCTGATTGTCAAGTAGTGCCAAATTATATGTAATCCATATATATATAAATATATATATATATATATATATATATATATATATATATATAGTGAGCTCACAGAGAGAGAACTGGCCTGACACACACAGTCAGTTTTATCAAAAGCAAGTTTTGTGTTTATTGAAAACATAACATAAGATTTTTATACAGAAAAGTAATAATCGTGTCAATTATAATAGAACATGCTTAAAAAACTGGTAAACCTGATCGATCATTGGCGGGAGGAAGGACTTGACACACCCCCTTGTTCACCTCCATAATCAAAGTATATTAGTATTAAGAGCTACGTATTGCAAGGTTTGCTGGGACCTTTTGTTCTATATTGGTACATTGTAAGAAGCTGATTCTAAGCAGCGCAGCCACGTGGTGGGGTGGGGGGCGCTGCCTGCGTGAGTGGTGTGAATCTCATCTCAGCCTCCAAACTGAAGGACAAGTTACAGACACACAATTCTTAGTCAGACATGTTGACTCAGGTTGTTTTCAGTGTATCCTTATCAAGAACTGTAAGCTTCTTCTGCTAAATGCATTTCTATGATTTTTTGAGAATAGCAAGCTAAGAATTAGAGACATGACATTTCCATAACACCCCCAAGCAAGTAGCAATGATCTCCAGTAGCCCTTTGGCAAATAGTAATGCTCACCAGTGGCCCCCAGGAAAGTAGTGAAGCTTTCCAGAGACTCCCAGGTAAGTGGTAATGCTCCCCAGCATTACCACTATGTATTATATATAGGCTGCAAAGGGAGGAAAACAACAGTACATATAGCTAAACACATCTCTGACAGAGAAAAAAGTCTACTAGTGTGTCAGCTGCAGTCAAGCACTTCATTATTGTTCATAATGAGTCTTTGGGATAGAAAGAGTAGGATACCATTTTAAACCTGCTCCGCTCCTCCTGCTCCATAACATGCCACCTATAGATAGGATACTGTGTACAATCTGCTCCTCCTGCTCTATAACCTGTAGATAGGACACTATGTACAATCTGCTCTATAACCTGTAGATAGGACACTATGTACAATCTGCTCCTCCTGCTCTATAACCTGTAGATAGGACACTATGTACAATCTGCTCTATAACCTGTAGATAGGACAATATGTACAATCTGCTCTATAACCTGTAGATAGGACACTATGTACAATCTGCTCTATAACCTGTAGATAGGACAATATGTACAATCTGCTCTATAACCTGTAGATAGGACACTATGTACAATCTGCTCTATAACCTGTAGATAGGACACTATGTACAATCTGCTCTATAACCTGTAGATGGGACGCTATGTACAATCTGCTCTATAACCTGTAGATAGGACACTATGTACAATCTGCTCTATAACCTGTAGATAGGACACTATATACAATCTGCTCTATAACCTGTAGATAGGACACTGTGTACAATCTGCTCTATAACCTGTAGATAGGACACTATGTACAATCTGCTCTATAACCTGTAGATAGGACACTGTGTACAATCTGCTCTATAACCTGTAGATAGGACACTATGTACAATCTGCTCTATAACCTGTAGATAGGACACTATGTACAATCTGCTCTATAACCTGTAGATAGGACACTATATACAATCTGCTCTATAACCTGTAGATAGGAGACTATATACAATCTGCTCTATAACCTGTAGATAGGACACTATGTACAATCTGCTCCTCCTGCTCTATAACCTGTAGATAGGACACTATGTACAATCTGCTCCTCTATAACCTGTAGATAGGACACTATGTACAATCTGCTCTATAACCTGTAGATAGGACACTATGTACAATCTGTTCTATAACCTGTAGATAGGACACTATGTACAATCTGCTCCTCTATAACCTGTAGATAGGACGCTATGTACAATCTGCTCTATAACCTGTAGATAGGACACTATGTACAATCTGCTCCTCTATAACCTGTAGATAGGACACTATGTACAATCTGCTCTATAACCTGTAGATAGGACACTATGTACAATCTGTTCTATAACCTGTAGATAGGACACTATGTACAATCTGCTCTATAACCTGTAGATAGGACACTGTGTACAATCTGCTCTATAACCTGTAGATAGGACACTGTGTACAATCTGCTCTATAACCTGTAGATAGGAGGACACTATGTACAATCTGCTCTATAACCTGTAGATAGGACACTATGTACAATCTGCTCTATAACCTGTAGATAGGACACTATGTACAATCTGCTCTATAACCTGTAGATAGGACACTATGTACAATCTGCTCTATAACCTGTAGATAGGACACTATGTACAATCCGCTCTATAACCTGTAGATAGGACACTATGTACAATCTGCTCTATAACCTGTAGATGGGACGCTATGTACAATCTGCTCTATAACCTGTAGATAGGACACAATGTACAATCTGCTCTATAACCTGGAGATAGGACACTATGTACAATCTGCTCTATAACCTGTAGATAGGACACTATGTACAATCTGATCCTCCTGCTCTATAACCTGTAGATAGGACACCATGTACAATCCTCTCTATAACCTGTAGATAGGACACCGTGTACAATCTGCTCTATAACCTGTAGACAGGACACTATGTACAATCTGCTCTATAACCTGTAGGTAGGACACTATGTACAATCTGCTCTATAACCTGTAGATAGGACACTATGTACAATCTGCTCTATAATCTGTAGATAGGACACTATGTACAATCTGCTCCTCCTGCTCTATAACCTGTAGATAGGACACTATGTACAATCTGCTCTATAACCTGTAGATAGGACACTACGTACAATCTGCTCTATAACCTGTAGATAGGACACTATGTACAATCCGCTCTATAACCTGTAGATAGGACACTATGTACAATCTGCTCTATAACCTGTAGATAGGACACTATGTACAATCTGCTCTATAACCTGTAGATGGGACGCTATGTACAATCTGCTCTATAACCTGTAGATAGGACACTATGTACAATCCACTCTATAACCTGTAGATAGGACACTATGTACAATCTGCTCTATAACCTGTAGATAGGACACTATGTATAATCTGCTCTATAACCTGTAGATAGGACACTGTGTACAATCTGCTCTATAACCTGTAGATAGGACACTATGTACAATCTGCTCTATAACCTGTAGATAGGACACTATGTACAATCTGCTCTTTAACCTGTAGATAGGACACTACGTACAATCTGCTCTATAACCTGTAGATAGGACACTATGTACAATCTGCTCTATAACCTGTAGATAGGACACTATATACAATCTGCTCCTCCTGCTCTATAACCTGTAGATAGGACACTATGTACAATCTGCTCTATAACCTGTAGATAGGACACTATGTACAATCTGCTCTATAACCTGTAGATAGGACACTATGTACAATCTGCTCTATAACCTGTAGATAGGACGCTATGTACAATCTGCTCTATAACCTGTAGATAGGACGCTATGTACAATCTGCTCTATAACCTGTAGATAGGACACTATGTACAATCTGCTCTATAACCTGTAGATAGGACACTATGTACAATCTGCTCTATAACCTATAGATAGGACACTATGTACAATCTGCTCCTCCTGCTCTATAACCTGTAGATAGGACACTATGTACAATCTGCTCTATAACCTGTAGATAGGACACTATGTACAATCTGCTCTATAACCTGTAGATAGGACACTATGTACAATCCGCTCTATAACCTGTAGATAGGACACTATGTACAATCTGCTCTATAACCTGTAGATAGGACACTATGTACAATCTGCTCTATAACCTGTAGATAGGACACTATGTACAATCTGCTCTATAACCTGTAGATAGGACACTATGTACAATCTGCTCTATAACCTGTAGATAGGACACTATGTACAATCTGCTCTATAACCTGTAGATGGGACGCTATGTACAATCTGCTCTATAACCTGTAGATAGGACACTATGTACAATCTGCTTTATAACCTGTAGATGGGACGCTATGTACAATCTGCTCTATAACCTGTAGATAGGACACTATGTACAATCCGCTCTATAACCTGTAGATAGGACACTATGTACAATCTGCTCTATAACCTGTAGATAGGACACTATGTATAATCCGCTCTATAACCTGTAGATAGGACACTGTGTACAATCTGCTCTATAACCTGTAGATAGGACACTATGTACAATCTGCTCTATAACCTGTAGATAGGACACTATGTACAATCTGCTCTATAACCTGTAGATAGGACACTATGTACAATCTGCTCTATAACCTGTAGATAGGACACTATGTACAATCCGCTCTATAACCTGTAGATAGGACACTATGTACAATCTGCTCTATAACCTGTAGATGGGACGCTATGTACAATCTGCTCTATAACCTGTAGATAGGACATGATGTACAATCTGCTCTATAACCTGGAGATAGGACACTATGTACAATCTGCTCTATAACCTGTAGATAGGACACTATGTACAATCTGATCCTCCTGCTCTATAACCTGTAGATAGGACACCATGTACAATCCTCTCTATAACCTGTAGATAGGACACCGTGTACAATCTGCTCTATAACCTGTAGATAGGACACTATGTACAATCTGCTCTATAATCTGTAGATAGGACACTATGTACAATCTGCTCCTCCTGCTCTATAACCTGTAGATAGGACACTATGTACAATCTGCTCTATAACCTGTAGATAGGACACTACGTACAATCTGCTCTATAACCTGTAGATAGGACACTATGTACAATCCGCTCTATAACCTGTAGATAGGACACTATGTACAATCTGCTCTATAACCTGTAGATAGGACACTATGTACAATCTGCTCTATAACCTGTAGATGGGACGCTATGTACAATCTGCTCTATAACCTGTAGATAGGACACTATGTACAATCCACTCTATAACCTGTAGATAGGACACTATGTACAATCTGCTCTATAACCTGTAGATAGGACACTATGTATAATCTGCTCTATAACCTGTAGATAGGACACTGTGTACAATCTGCTCTATAACCTGTAGATAGGACACTATGTACAATCTGCTCTATAACCTGTAGATAGGACACTATGTACAATCTGCTCTTTAACCTGTAGATAGGACACTACGTACAATCTGCTCTATAACCTGTAGATAGGACACTATGTACAATCTGCTCTATAACCTGTAGATAGGACACTATATACAATCTGCTCCTCCTGCTCTATAACCTGTAGATAGGACACTATGTACAATCTGCTCTATAACCTGTAGATAGGACACTATGTACAATCTGCTCTATAACCTGTAGATAGGACACTATGTACAATCTGCTCTATAACCTGTAGATAGGACGCTATGTACAATCTGCTCTATAACCTGTAGATAGGACACTATGTACAATCTGCTCTATAACCTGTAGATAGGACACTATGTACAATCTGCTCTATAACCTGTAGATAGGACACTATGTACAATCTGCTCTATAACCTATAGATAGGACACTATGTACAATCTGCTCCTCCTGCTCTATAACCTGTAGATAGGACACTATGTACAATCTGCTCTATAACCTGTAGATAGGACACTATGTACAATCTGCTCTATAACCTGTAGATAGGACACTATGTACAATCCGCTCTATAACCTGTAGATAGGACACTATGTACAATCTGCTCTATAACCTGTAGATAGGACACTATGTACAATCTGCTCTATAACCTGTAGATAGGACACTATGTACAATCTGCTCTATAACCTGTAGATAGGACACTATGTACAATCTGCTCTATAACCTGTAGATAGGACACTATGTACAATCTGCTCTATAACCTGTAGATGGGACGCTATGTACAATCTGCTCTATAACCTGTAGATAGGACACTATGTACAATCTGCTCTATAACCTGTAGATGGGACGCTATGTACAATCTGCTCTATAACCTGTAGATAGGACACTATGTACAATCCGCTCTATAACCTGTAGATAGGACACTATGTACAATCTGCTCTATAACCTGTAGATAGGACACTATGTATAATCTGCTCTATAACCTGTAGATAGGACACTGTGTACAATCTGCTCTATAACCTGTAGATAGGACACTATGTACAATCTGCTCTATAACCTGTAGATAGGACACTATATACAATCTGCTCTATAACCTGTAGATAGGACACTATGTACAATCTGCTCTATAACCTGTAGATAGGACGCTATGTACAATCTGCTCTATAACCTGTAGATAGGACACTATGTACAATCTGCTCTTTAACCTGTAGATAGGACACTACGTACAATCTGCTCTATAACCTGTAGATAGGACACTATGTACAATCTGCTCTATAACCTGTAGATAGGACACTATATACAATCTGCTCCTTACCTAGTAGGCACTATGTACAACCTGCTCTATAACCTGTAGATAGGACACTATGTACAATCTGCTCTATAACCTGTAGATAGGACACTATGTACAATCTGCTCTATAACCTGTAGATAGGACACTATGTACAATCTGCTCTATAACCTGTAGATAGGACACTATGTACAATCTGCTCTATAACCTGTAGATAGGACACTATGTACAATCTGCTCTATAACCTGTAGATAGGACACTATGTACAATCTGCTCTATAACCTATAGATAGGACACTATGTACAATCTGCTCCTCCTGCTCTATAACCTGTAGATAGGACACTATGTACAATCTGCTCTATAACCTGTAGATAGGACGCTATGTACAATCTGCTCTATAACCTGTAGATAGGACACTGTGTACAATCTGCTCTATAACCTGTAGATAGGACACTATGTACAATCTGCTCTATAACCTGTAGATAGGACGCTATGTACAATCTGCTCTATAACCTGTAGATAGGACACTATGTACAATCTGCTCTATAACCTGTAGATAGGACACTATGTACAATCTGCTCTATAACCTGTAGATAGGACACTATGTACAATCTGCTCTATAACCTATAGATAGGACACTATGTACAATCTGCTCCTCCTGCTCTATAACCTGTAGATAGGACACTATGTACAATCTGCTCTATAACCTGTAGATAGGACACTATGTACAATCTGCTCTATAACCTGTAGATAGGACACTATGTACAATCCGCTCTATAACCTGTAG
This sequence comes from Leptodactylus fallax, assembly GCA_947044405.1. Lineage (NCBI taxonomy): Eukaryota > Metazoa > Chordata > Amphibia > Anura > Leptodactylidae > Leptodactylus > Leptodactylus fallax. Next base: position 48,519 of record CAMRHE010001641.1, read on the forward strand.
ATAGGACACTATGTACAATCTGCTCTATAACCTGTAGATAGGACACTATGTACAATCTGCTCTATAACCTGTAGATGGGACGCTATGTACAATCCGCTCTATAACCTGTAGATAGGACACTATGTACAATCCGCTCTATAACCTGTAGATAGGACACTATGTACAATCTGCTCTATAACCTGTAGATAGGACACTGTGTACAATCTGCTCTATAACCTGTAGATAGGACACTATGTACAATCCGCTCTATAACCTGTAGATAGGACACTATGTACAATCTGCTCTATAACCTGTAGATAGGACACTATGTACAATCTGCTCTATAACCTGTAGATAGGACACTGTGTACAATCTGCTCTATAACCTGTAGATAGGACGCTATGTACAATCTGCTCTATAACCTGTAGATAGGACACTATGTACAATCTGCTCTATAACCTGTAGATAGGACACTATGTACAATCTGCTCTATAACCTGTAGATAGGACGCTATGTACAATCTGCTCTATAACCTGTAGATAGGACACTATGTACAATCTGCTCTATAACCTGTAGATAGGACACTATGTACAATCCGCTCTATAACCTGTAGATAGGACACTATGTACAATCTGCTCTATAACCTGTAGATAGGACACTGTGTACAATCTGCTCTATAACCTGTAGATAGGACACTATGTACAATCTGCTCTATAACCTGTAGATAGGACACTATGTACAATCCTGCTCTATAACACTGTAGATAGGACACTATGTACAATCTGCTCTATAACCTGTAGATAGGACGCTATGTACAATCTGCTCTATAACCTGTAGATAGGACACTATGTACAATCTGCTCTATAACCTGTAGATAGGACGCTATGTACAATCTGCTCTATAACCTGTAGATAGGACACTATGTACAATCTGCTCTATAACCTGTAGATAGGACACTATGTACAATCTGCTCTATAACCTGTAGATAGGACACTATGTACAATCTGCTCTATAACCTGTAGATAGGACACTATGTACAATCTGCTCTATAACCTGTAGATAGGACACTATGTACAATCTGCTCTATAACCTGTAGATAGGACACTATGTACAATCTGCTCTATAACCTGTAGATAGGACACTATGTACAATCTGCTCTATAACCTGTAGATAGGACACTATGTACAATCCGCTCTATAACCTGTAGATAGGACGCTATGTACAATCTGCTCTATAACCTGTAGATAGGACACTATGTACAATCTGCTCTATAACCTGTAGATAGGACACTATGTACAATCTGCTCTATAACCTGTAGATAGGACACTATGTACAATCTGCTCTATAACCTGTAGATAGGACACTATGTACAATCTGCTCTATAACCTGTAGATAGGACACTATGTACAATCCCCCTGCTCTATAACCTGTAGATAGGACGCTATGTACAATCTGCTCTATAACCTGTAGATAGGACACTATGTACAATCTGCTCTATAACCTGTAGATAGGACACTATGTACAATCTGCTCTATAACCTGTAGATAGGACACTATGTACAATCTGCTCTATAACCTGTAGATAGGACACTATGTACAATCTGCTCTATAACCTGTAGATAGGACACTATGTACAATCTGCTCTATAACCTGTAGATAGGACACTATGTACAATCTGCTCTATAACCTGTAGATAGGACGCTATGTACAATCTGCTCTATAACCTGTAGATAGGACGCTATGTACAATCTGCTCTATAACCTGTAGATAGGACACTATGTACAATCTGCTCTATAACCTGTAGATAGGACGCTATGTACAATCCTGCTCTATAACCTGTAGATAGGACACTATGTACAATCTGCTCTATAACCTGTAGATAGGACACTATGTACAATCTGCTCTATAACCTGTAGATAGGACACTATGTACAATCTGCTCTATAACCTGTAGATAGGACACTATGTACAATCTGCTCTATAACCTGTAGATAGGACACTATGTACAATCTGCTCTATAACCTGTAGATAGGACACTATGTACAATCTGCTCTATAACCTGTAGATAGGACACTATGTACAATCTGCTCTATAACCTGTAGATAGGACGCTATGTACAATCTGCTCTATAACCTGTAGATAGGACACTATGTACAATCTGCTCTATAACCTGTAGATAGGACACTATGTACAATCCGCTCTATAACCTGTAGATAGGACACTATGTACAATCCCCGCTCTATAACCTGTATATAGGACACTATGTACAATCTGCTCTATAACCTGTAGATAGGACACTATGTACAATCTGCTCCTCCTGCTCTATAACCTGTAGATAGGACGCTATGTACAATCTGCTCCTCCTGCTCTATAACCTGTAGATAGGACGCTATGTACAATCTGCTCTATAACCTGTAGATAGGACACTGTGTACAATCTGCTCTATAATCTGTAGATAGGACACTATGTACAATCTGCTCTATAACCTGTAGATAGGACACTATGTACAATCTGCTCTATAACCTGTAGATAGGACACTATGTACAATCTGCTCTATAACCTGTATATAGGACACTATGTACAATCTGCTCCTCCTGCTCTATAACCTGTAGATAGGACACTATGTACAATCTGCTCTATAACCTGTAGATAGGACACTATGTACAATCTGCTCTATAACCTGTAGATAGGACACTATGTACAATCTGCTCTATAACCTGTAGATAGGACACTATGTATAATCTGCTCTATAACCTGGAGATAGGACACTGTGTACAATCTGCTCTATAACCTGTAGATAGGACACTATGTATAATCTGCTCTATAACCTGTAGATAGGACACTATGTACAATCCGCTCTATAACCTGTAGATAGGACACTATGTACAATCTGATCTATAACCTGTAGATAGGACACTATGTACAATCTGCTCTATAACCTGTAGATAGGACACTGTGTACAATCTGCTCTATAAATTGTAGATAGGACACTATGTACAATCTGCTCTATAACCTGTAGATAGGACACTATGTACAATCTGCTCTATAACCTGTAGATAGGACACTATGTACAATCTGCTCTATAACCTGTAGATAGGACACTATGTACAATCTGCTCTATAACCTGTAGGTAGGACACTATGTACAATCTGCTCTATAACCTGTAGATAGGACACTATGTACAATCTGCTCTATAACCTGTAGATAGGACACTGTGTACAATCTGCTCCTCCTGCTCTATAACCTGTAGATAGGACACTATGTACAATCTGCTCTATAACCTGTAGATAGGACACTATGTACAATCGCCCCCTGCTCTATAACCTGTAGATAGGACACTATGTACAATCTGCTCTATAACCTGTAGATAGGACACTATGTACAATCTGCTCTATAACCTGTAGATAGGACACTATGTACAATCTGCTCTATAACCTGTAGATAGGACACTATGTACAATCTGCTCTATAACCTATAGATAGGACACTATGTACAATCTGCTCCTCCTGCTCTATAACCTGTAGATAGGACACTATGTACAATCTCCCCTGCTCTATAACCTGTAGATAGGACACTCTGTACAATCTGCTCTATAACCTGTAGATAGGACACTATGTACAATCTGCTCTATAACCTGTAGATAGGACACTATGTACAATCTGCTCTATAACCTGTAGATAGGACACTATGTACAATCTGCTCTATAACCTGTAGATAGGACACTATGTACAATCCGCTCTATAACCTGTAGATAGGACACTATGTACAATCCGCTCTATAACCTGTAGATAGGACACTATGTATCAATCTGCTCTATAACCTGTAGATAGGACACTATGTACAATCTGCTCTATAACCTGTAGATAGGACACTATGTACAATCTGCTCTATAACCTGTAGATAGGACACTATGTACAATCTGCTCTATAACCTGTAGATAGGACGCTATGTACAATCTGCTCTATAACCTGTAGGTAGGACACTATGTACAATCTGCTCTATAACCTGTAGATAGGACACTATGTACAATCTGCTCTATAACCTGTAGATAGGACACTATGTACAATCTGCTCTATAACCTGTAGATAGGACACTATGTACAATCTGCTCTATAACCTGTAGATAGGACACTATGTACAATCTGCTCTATAACCTGTAGGTAGGACACTATGTACAATCTGCTCTATAACCTGTAGATAGGACACTATGTACAATCTGCTCTATAACCTGTAGATAGGACACTGTGTACAATCTGCTCCTCCTGCTCTATAACCTGTAGATAGGACACTATGTACAATCTGCTCTATCTGCTCTAACCGGGGGCAGAACTCTTATAACCTGTAGATAGGACACTATGTACAATCTGCTCCTCCTGCTCTATAACCTGTAGATAGGACACTATGTACAATCTGCTCTATAACCTGTAGATAGGACACTATGTACAATCTGCTCTATAACCTGTAGATAGGACACTATGTACAATCTGCTCTATAACCTGTAGATAGGACACTCTGTACAATCTGCTCTATAACCTGTAGATAGGACACTATGTACAATCTGCTCTATAACCTGTAGATAGGACACTATGTACAATCTGCTCTATAACCTGTAGATAGGACACTATGTACAATCTGCTCTATAACCTGTAGATAGGACACTATGTACAATCCGCTCTATAACCTGTAGATAGGACACTATGTACAATCTGCTCTATAACCTGTAGATAGGACACTATGTACAATCCGCTCTATAACCTGTAGATAGGACACTATGTACAATTTGCTCCTCCTGCTATTTAACCACAGGATAGGGGATAAGTGTCAGATCAATGGGTTCCAACCTCAGGGTTCTCCAGGAATCAGGTGAATGGGAAACAAAAGTTCTCTTGAATCCTCACTGTGAATAAAGCTCCTGTGCACTTGCATGACTGGCATTTTATTCACTTCTGTGGGGACCTCCAGCAGTCTTACTCTTTTCCCCTATCTTATGGGTAGGGGATAAATATCTGCAGTGGCAGGGCCCCTTTACTATTTTCCTTCACTGGTTATATTGGCAACAGGATTGCCTTTTTTTTCTGACTAAAAAACAAATTCCATCAAAAACTGCATGTGTTCTGTCTGCAGCCTAACAGGAATGTTATAAAGTTCTACTTTGTTGTTTGAAAAAAATTATGAAATCCATTTTTAATCTTTGCAGAAAATTGGAGTAAGAACTCTGAGGGAAACTTCATGTTATCAGTAAGTGATAAAGGAGAAGATGAAGATATGATGGAGCGCTGCTCAGGAGAAAACCTCATTACCCCTAATGTACATCCAGGACATCACAGTACAGATCCATCATATAATCCCCCGAATCATGAGGAACCTTCTGACCAACCACAGATTGTGACCCCAAGTACCAGCCAGAAAGGAGGGAAAAAGTATCAATGTGGTGAATGTGAAAAAGAGTTTTCTAAAAGTTCGCATCTTTATGCACACAGAAGAATTCACACAGGAGAGAAGCCATATTCATGTTCAGCATGTGGAAAATGTTTTACAAATAAATCAGATCTTGTTATACATCAAAGAGTTCACACAGGAGAGAAACCGTATCCTTGTTCAGTATGTGGGAAACGATTGGCAGGTAAATCAAGTCTTGTTACGCATCAGAGAATTCACACAGGAGAAAAGCCGTATTCATGTTCAGAATGTGGGAAAAGTTTTACAGGTAAATCAAGCCTTGTTGTACATCAGAGAATTCATACAGGAGAGAAGCCATATTCATGTTCAGATTGTGGAAAATATTTTGCAAGTAAATCAGATTTTGGTAAACATCAGAGAGTTCACACAGGAGAGAAGCCATATCAATGTTCAGTATGTGGGAAATGTTTTACAGGTAAAACAAGTCTTATTACACATCAGAGAATTCACACAGGAGAGAAGCCATATTCATGTCCAGAATGTGGGAAATGTTTTACTCACAAATCACATCTTGTGAAACATGAGAGAAGTCACACGGGACTGAAGCCGTATTCATGTTCAGAATGTGGAAAATGTTTTACTGATAAATCAAGTCTAGTTCTACATCAGAGAATTCACACAGGAGAGAAGCCGTATTCATGTTCAGAATGTGGGAAATGCTTTACTTATAAATCACATCTTGTTACACATCAGAGAAGTCACACAGGAGTGAAACCGTATTCCTGTTTAGAATGTGGGAAATGCTTTACCCGTAAAACAGGACTTAATCAACATGAGATAATTCACTCGGAAGAGAAGACGTATTCATTTTCAGAATGTAAAAAATGTTTTATTGCTAAAGATAAAATCGAGCATCACCAAAAAATTCACAAAGGAGAGAAATGTTCAGAATGTGGAAAATGTTTTATTCTGAAATCAGACCTTGCTAAACATGAGAGGATTGCCACAGGAGAAAAGCCGTATTCATGCTCAGAATGTGGGAAATGTTTTATTGTTAAATCACATCTTGTTACACATGAGAGAATTCACACAGGAGAGAAGCCGTATGCGTGTTTAGAATGTGGAAAATGTTTTGCAGATAAGTCATATCTTATTACCCATAAGAGAATTCACACAGGAGAGAAGCCATATTCATGTTCAGAATGTGGGAAATGCTTCACACAGAAATCAAAACTTATTTTACATCAGAGAATTCACACAGGGGAAAAGCCATTTTCTTGTTCAGAATGTGGGAAATGTTTTATAGAAAAATCAAAGCTCATTATACATAAAAGAATTCACACTGGTGAGAAGCCATTTTCTTGTTCACTATGTGGGAAATGCTTTACAGATAGATCAAGTCTTCTTAGACACGAGAGAAATAATTCAGGAGAGAAAACCTCTTGATTTTCAGAATATGGAAAATGTTTTACAGAGAATCCAATGCACAGAATTCACACGGAGAAGAAACTATTGTAAACACTTCGATTCTACTTCTGTGAGGTCATTGTGACCGGGATCTATGGAAGGATATAACAAAGAGCCTTGTTTGCTACCAAAGCCGTGAAGCAAGAGAATCCAGAGGGACCGTGAACAGAAGACACCCCATGTAGACTATAACCTGTTGTAACATTCTAGAATGTGTGTGGACAGTATACAAAGATAAAGGGGATGAAAATAGTGAAAAATTAAATTCATGTGCAATAGTTTGCTTTGCAATTTCCTTTCATAACTCAAATTCCTGTTACTGCACTTCAAATAGCACCTCCAGTAGGTGCTTCTTATAGGTCTTAGCACAGAAATAAGTCCCATAAATCAAAATAAGCTAAAATGTAACTTTTATTGAGTGACTTCTAAAACCATCTAGGAATAGCATCGACACATGTCGGACCAATAAAAAGTATATAAATCCCTCCATATGTGAGGATCTATATTAGATGAAACCCAGTTAGACCCCCTGTAGTGGAATTAAGCTATAGGGGGCATCAACTGTTTATAAGTGTGAATATATCCAAACACGCTGCTCACTATGAAGCTTATTGAACTCAAAGCCACAACAGGGTTAATATGATATTTAAAATGTATCCTATACCCCTACTCATTAAACAAATCCCGCAGAGGGTATATCATAATAATGCTCCACAGCTGATACCATATAGTGAAAATCTGGCCAGTGACCCTATTGAGGAGCAGATGAACGAACGTGATATTCATGGACTAACAATTCGACCATGTCCATGAATAAAGTGATCCACCCTCACTGTTTATAAATGCTGGTAAAAATGCCCTCTGTTAGTGAAGATAATATTATATATCAACGCGTTTCCCCTCCCTATTTGGAGGTTCATCAGGAGATATTAATTAAGGGCTCGAAGATAGACAAAAATAAATAAGATCGCGGTTAAAACCACGGTTCCCGGAGCTCTGATGGTGAGCCCCGGTACTAAAACACGGCCGACGCTGAATGCTCGCTTTGTCATGTCTGATATAGACATGTGCGTGCGTATAGCCACACCCCCTTACATGCCCCTGCCAATAGGAGCTCTTGCTAACAAAACGCCCCTTTACCAGCCAATCACAGGGAGAGTGTCAGGAGGAGGCAGAGAAACACAACGTAAACAGAAGAAACACCAACTGTTCGAAGGAGCCGGAGTGCGTGATCATGGAAGGTAAGTATAATGCATAAAAAGGTCAATAACCATAAAAGCAGGACAACTTGGAGATTATAGATTGTGTAACGTCTCTGCCTGTTCGGGTCTCTGCGCCACCCTCCGCTCGCACGCTGCGGCGAAGGAGGCGTGTTCAGTTTGATTCCTTGTGCAGGTTTCTTATTGCTCAGTCTGAACACTGTCCTAGACTGTCATTGATTTTCTGCCACACCCGTTTACTTCACCTTGGTTTTCCTCTGCTCCACTAATAGTTAATTTTGCCTTGCCTGTGTGATTGACAGTCTTTCCTCCTATCTAGTCTGGGGCGGGTTCTTCCTTCCTATTTATTCTTTGCTCACATTCTCATTGGCGCTGGTAATTGCTTCTGCGTACCTGCCTTTACCCCTTGCTGTTTTGTTACCTGTATTCCTATTTCTGATCTGTGGCTTTGTCTGTGACTATTCTCTTGGATTGTGATTCTGTACTGCGTTGCTCGTCTGTTACCGACCCCTTGGCTCGCTGACCTCCCTTTGTTGTTTTGTCCTGTCTGTGTTCTTTGTTGGCACCTATATTAGGTAGGGCCTGTCGACTGGTTGCTGGCTGTCGCCTAGGACAGATCGGACAAGTTAGCCAGGGTCAGTGGGGGTTTTCAGCTTAGGGTCCACTGTCTTGTGTGCCCCTCCCCCCAGGGTTCTGCAGCAGCTACTGGTGAACTGCTCAACTTGCAATACCCATACAGATTGTTTGTGTATCGCTGTGTCGGGGGTTAAGTTCCCCCGGGATGGATGTCACCGTAATCCTAATTAAATAAAGAACAATATCGAGCTCGAGGAAAACAAACTACAGACACACCCAAGTGTCTAGTAAGAATGATTTCGTTTATTGTATAGTTCATACAAGTTTTAAAGGCAAGTTGGTTACACAACAGTCATGTGACCAATGTACATATTTGGTCTTTCCGGTTCCGCTGCTAGTCAGATTCACAGTTTCCCATCACCCCAGATGTTTCCTTTTCACCTAATCTAAATGTTCTCCTTATCTTTCCTGAGAATGGTACATCTCTAAGATCAGCAGAACTGTTGATATTCTTCCCAGACCCTGAGACTATATTCTATCTCTAAACTATTTAGTCTGCATGGAGAACATTTCACCCTGTGTCTTCTCTATACTGCGTTATAGAATATAATACAAATTATGTTTTAACCCTTACAGCTGCATAGGCCATGAACAACGTAGATGGATACTTAATACATCTGATCACAATGCTGATATAAGGTGGCATACTGCTGACAGGACCTTCCCCCAAAAAGGCAAAAAAGCCCATCTAACTGCCAAACATCTTGTCACAGAGCCGACCTATCTATCAGATAAATGATATACTTATTTCCCACCATAATTTGCAAATAAATTCTTTAAAAATCAGACAATGTGATTTTCTGGATTAGTTTTCTCATTTTGTCTCTCATAGTTGAGGTCTACCTATGATGACAATTACAGGCCGGCCTCATCTTTATAAGTGGGAGAACTTGCACAATTGGTGGCTGACTAAATACTTTTCCCCATTGTACCTTACACACCTTTATGCCTGTATAGAGACTCTCTCACTCTTACTCGGCCTACTCTCTCCCTGACTCCACCGTATAGATTTATTTTTTAATTGTTTTTAATCTTGTACCCAATAAAGCTTTGTATATGGTTCTGATATACTCTGGGTTGAGCGTCTTATTACATGCCATGATTCTTTTTCCTGTTTTCTGATGCTATATAATTATCATGGTCACGATGCCCCCCGTTATTATATAAGTGGTGCCCACTGCTTATTTTATTTTCCAATTGAAGAATACAGGATTATCTACATCAGTAATTAATACTCTATTGGCAGCCCGTAAGGACTCTACAAATAAGACTTACCATAACATTTGATCTAAATTCTCTTCCTGGCTCAGCGATCCAGAATTTAATTCAGTAGAAATACCGAGTGTTCTACAAAACGGCTTTCTAAAAGACCTTAAATTTAATACTCTCAAAGTACACATGACAGCCATTAATGCCATGCCTGATGGGGAATTCTCTGGTCATCCTTTGGTGTCAAGATTTTTCAAAGCAATTAGGAATCTGAGGCCGGAGATTAAACCTCCTGTACCTGTCTGGGACTTCTCTGGTGTTCCCAATTCTCTGACATCTCATCCATTCGAATCTATCCAGGACATTGACCTAAAATGGTTATCCTGTAAAGTAGCTTTTCTAGTAGCCATTACATCTGATAAAAGGCTGGAAGAAATACAGGCCTTATTTTCAAGAAATCCATACCTAGGAATTTTGCCCAATAAGGTTCTCCTAAGAACTTTGCCAAATTTCATACCTAAAGTCCCTTCTTTTCAGAATATCAATAAAGAATCCTTCATACCAGTTTTCTATCCTCATCCTGAGACAGAACAGATACGTGTCCACACCTTAGAAGTTAAGAGAGCCATTCTGACCTACTGGATAGAAGCAAGAATTTCAGAAAAGAAGAAAATTTATTTGTACTTTTTTCAGGTAAACCCAATTTTGTCTACATCACGAACTACTGCTCTCTGCTACTAGAGAAAAAAAGACAAGAATAAAAAAAACCTAGCTAAACTATCTAATTTATTTGTGTATATATATATATATATATATATATATATATATATATACAGTATATATATCTAACTACTGCTAAACACTTAAAAAAAAAAAAACTCCCAAAAATTGAAGATAGATTCCAAATAGTTGGCTACGCCACAGGGCATATATAGGGAATAAAGAATTACAGAGTGAGCTCTGCTACGTTGAACTTCCCTCCTATGCTGTGATTGGCTGGTGGGGGGAGATGGGCCCCAATAGGTGACAATCTGCTAGGGTACAGCAGTGACCTTTAGGAGACCCCCTCCCCATCACGCAGTACGTTCACCTTCATTTGGTAACCTACTTATGGTGCGACTGACTGATCTGGATTGACCAACCTGTCACAGCGATCGCTGAGGCGGGGGTGAGTTATGACCCTACTTAGCGATAAGTACAGGGAAAGCAGCCATCTCTACCCGGTCACCGTGCTAATAGCCATGGTGGCCCCTTGCCGCAGCGGTTTGCGAGAAGTCCTTCCCGGCAGTGCTGTACTATTATGGGGGATCTTGGGAAGGGGTTAATAGAAGGATCGAGAGGAAACCAAATATATCTATAAGAGCTGGAACTACCAGACTGCGCCCCGCCCCCAGGAACATCTAATATACTGTACTGTTAGCTGTTTAACTCCGCCCCCTCAAGTGACATGCAGGTGACATCATCACAGGTCCTTCATCCAGGACTTCTCCTCTCCAGGCTCCGCCCCTCATGTACTGCTCACATGATGGTGACATCATCACAGGTCCTTCATATTCCATTTCCTCTTCACTACTGAGCTTGGTGTGTTCTCCATGGAGGAGTGGGAGTATTTAGACAGACACAAGGATCGGTACAAGGAGGTCATGATGGAGGATC
>CAMRHE010001642.1:0-37500 GCA_947044405.1 Leptodactylus fallax
AGAGACCTATCAGGTCCTTTTCTTTTAACTTTCACTGTGCAGAGTGAGGCCTTTTCATGTGAGTCTGTAGAGATTTTGTTCCTACATTTGTTCCTGCACGGCCACGGCTAAGTTTCTGCTTGCAGATCTTGTACATAGCTATGGATTTATTGTTTGGCAATGAAAAAAAAAATTCCCAAATGGGAGAAGACCACGTATAGTTTCTGCTGCCAGAATCAGCAGCAGCGTAAACAAGTCTGCCCCTACCACCACCAGTGCCACCACCCCCACCCCATGTCACACTGACCCAGTTCCCAGGTCCTATCTGCAACAGAATCATTATTGTCAATGTCATCATCATCTTCCTGGCTTTTTTTACTAACACATGATCATAGCCATGCACACCCTCAGAATTTCCACCTCCAGATATCCCCTAGCTCCTAGCTCCCCTACCAGAATGGCTTCCAGTAGTATTAGTACCAGGACCCCTGCTACTACTACCTGCAACACCAACACCAGTCATGTTTCCTCCTCTGCTTGAACACAATGTTGATTGTTCTCCTCCAGCTCATTAAAAAGAAGATGAAGACTCTGAGTGGGAGAATTAGATTGTTCAGCAGGTGCCATATCACTACCAGGGATCTGTGCCAATGAAGAATGTGAAGGAGGTATGAGTGACAGTTTAGAAAGGCCCTGCAGTAAATTATGTGTTACGTAGGAGGAGGAACACACAGAAGCCTGACTCAAGATTACATCACTCTCAGATGCAATCTCCTCCTGTGACTGAGCTGTGCCAATAAGTAAACAAAAACTTCATCTTCAGGAATTACAACTATCCTGCGGCTACTGGCGGTGCCACCAAAAACAAAAGCAATGTTCCTCTTGCCACCCACATCCTTATTGTTAGGAGTGTTTCTTCCACCCCCCCTCCTTTTTCTGTCCCTGACCTGTGTTTTTCATTTCATTTTTTTAATGCTGACAGTGCTTAATTATTTAATTTGACATAAAAATGCTGAAATAATGGAGCTTCTTTTTTTTACATTAGCAGAGTATGCACTTGCATATACAGAGAAAAGCTTAAAATATTTTATTCATATTCACAACAACAATGGTCACCAGAGTGGAAAAATAAACCATGAAATTACATTTTTTTTTTTTTTTTTTTTTTTAAAGATTAGTGCAGGCTAGACTGTATATTGGGTGAACACACAAAAAAACCCCACTGAAATAACAGATTTTTTTTTTTTACATTAGTGGGGGATGCACTACTACTGTGTGTCACTGTCTATGATCCTATCACTGTGTAGCCCCAGTCTAATAATCCTCTGTGTGAACTTACCGTAACAGTGCAGAGTATTAAATGTTAAAAACCTCTGACTTTTAGTTTTTAACTTTTTCTACTGGCAATGTCCTGAGAGTTTACAGACTGGAGGTGAATGGAGAGCAGTATAAATCATTAATACTGTAGGAAGTGGAGACTCCACAATGTGCTGTCAAAGGATCTGCATCCACACACTCATTCATCCTCCTCATCATCATGCAATCTCTTTCTCAACATTACCCTCCTCCATGAAGAACACCAGAACGGATATTTCTTGCAGTTTATTTCTATCCTTGCATTCATTAAACTTTTTACAGAAGAAAACCAGAAGTTTCCCCAGACAGAACCTGGCAGATTTGATAGATTACAGCCCAGGAGAATAATCTCCAGAAGACACATTACATCCCAGGCGAATGTTTCCAGAATAAGACACATTACACCCCAGGAGAATGTTCTCCAGAAGACACATTACGTGCCAGGAGAATGTTCTCCAGAAGACACATTACGTGCCAGGAGAATGTTCTCCAGAAGACACATTACGTGCCAGGAGAATGTTCTACAGAAGACACATTACGTGCCAGGAGAATGTTGTTCAGAAGACACATTACGTGCCAGGAGAATGTTCTCCAGAAGACACATTACGTGCCAGGAGAATGTTCTCCAGAAGGCACATTACGTGCCAGGAGAATGTTGTCCAGAAGACACATTACGTGCCAGGAGAATGTTCTCCAGAAGCTGCAATCTCAGATCTACCAGCGACTGAGGATCTTCACACCTAGATCAGATGAGAGTTATTTTCCTTGCTATTAGCAGGTCTGGCGACAAGACTAACTGTGAACCGAGAGCAAGGCAGGTGGTTTGGTCTCCGCAACCAGAAATGAACGCACACGCGGTAGTTCAAGAAAAGAATATATATTTACTATAAGTTAATAAAGGCTATTTGAAGGTAAAATGACAGGGATAAAGACAAGCAAAATATACAATATAGCATGAACAATTTCAAGGCAAATTCTGCAATGGTTTCTACTTTTACTCTGTCCAATTCTGCAGTATGGACACTGAATGAACAATATACTCAAAACTATCCCTAACTGACCCTGACATCACATTTGGGTGCACCCCCTTTTCCCCAGTGGTCCAGGTGGACCGCTTACAGTCTGTAGAAGCGCGTGGTGGGGCCCAAAGTCGTTCCTTTCTTTTATAGTGAAGCGTCCTCCCCTCACGGTTATCAGGATCTTGGGAGAAATGAAGTCCTCTTTAACAGGGAAACCCAATGAATGCAATGTAATCCAACAGCAGATTCCACTCAGCACACTGACAGTCCTGCCGAATCCATACACTGAGCTGGGATGTAAGCCGGGGTTTAGCAGGTGCTGTCCAGTACATCAACAGCACTGCGAGTCTCTATCTGTGGTATCCATATACACAGTCACAATGTCAGTCTCACTGATCAGCCACTGAGCACAGTTCCTTTCACGTGGACTCACTAGTCCTGTTGTCTCTTTACACTCTGTTTGTCTCTGGACCAAGATACAGCTTAGCTGTACAGAAAAATCTCCACACCAGTTCAATACAACACTTGCTAAGATGGCTGCTGCTCTCTGTCTCGTCACTTCCTGCTTCTCTGCTCACATTCTGTCTGCAGAACAGGCAAGCTGACATAAAAGGGGGGGAAGTTACTCCAGCATCATGTCACAATTACAATGGCTGCTGTCTTAAAGGAACAGAATCACAGAAATACATTCAACATTAACAGTTTATACAGACAAATGAAGCTTAGGACAACATTGGCTGTCTCTTACATATTCCCCCCCACTTTAAGATTGGCAGTCCCTGCCTATGACTGTATATCCAGAGGGTTGTACTTTTATGCACAGGGTGGTAGTATACCGATGTATGGCAGGCCAAACAAACTCATCCTGCGCATACCGAACAGGGGGAATACCAGCATTTGGCCTAGTGGTCCGTCTGAGGACCGGTGGTATATTATGGGGTGCTGCAGCTATGGGCTGAGAAGGACCAGCGGATTCCGCACCAGAGGGGGCACAGGCCGGAGATACAGTAGTCACAGGTGGAACATCCCCAGGAGCAGGGATCGGCCAACAATCATCCTCCTCGTCGGAGGCCCATTCCGCACCTCCATTCTCTGACTGTGGGAGCTCATTCACATTGGCAAGCCCATCATGATTTGTCCCTTCAGAATGACACAGGCGCAACATATTTCGGTGAAGTACTCGAACACAATCAGTTCCTTCTTTCTGGACCTGGTACACTGGCCCATTCGCATACTTGCGGCCAACAACACGATACGGCAAAGCCTCCCATCGGCTTTCCAATTTCCCTTGGGGTTTCTTGACACGAACTAGCACCAGGTCGCCTGGTTGCAATGGTGCTTCTTGCACTGGGGTCTTATCAGGATGGGGATGTTCTTGCAGGCGCTGCCGCACCAATCGATGGATCGTCTCAAGTCTCTGCCGGTGCGCCCGCACCCAAGAGGTTGGATCCCTCGGAGGGAACCCATCCACATCATCCAACTGTAATTCTCCTACACTTCGCCCAGACCGCCCAAAGAGAAGTCTATAAGGAGAGTACCCCGTTGTAGAATGGACCTGATTGTTATAGGCCCACACCATTTCAGACAAGAACTGAGGCCACTGTAACTTCTTGTCTTCCTCCAGAGTCCGCAGCATCTGTAGCAGAGTTCTGTTGAATCTTTCACAGGCCCCATTTCCCTGAGGGTGGTATGGAGTCGTGTGCGACTTCTTTATCCCGTAGATACGTTGAACTTCTTTCATTACGTGTCCCTCAAAGCAGGCACCCTGGTCGGAGTGGATGCGTTTAGGGCACCCATATACTCGAATGAAATCTTGGCACAGAGCACGAGCTGCTGACTCAGCTGTCTGGTCCTTGGTGGCGGTTACCACCGCAAATTTGGTGAAGTGATCCACCATTACGAGGCAATACTGGTGTCCGCTATTGGATGGGCCCACCATTAGATAGTCTATCATGACAATTTCTAAAGGTTCCTGGGTCACGATGGTTTGCAGGGGAGCTCTCTGTTCTATTGCCTTATGGATCTCACAAGTTCGACAGCTGCGGCATACTTCTTCGACCATTTGACGAAGACCAGGGCAGTAAATCAGTCGCTGTAACCAACGAAAGGTCTTCTCATGACCAAAATGTCCATTCTTATTATGAGCCTCAACTGCCAACGAGCGAGCCAGTTCACTAGGCACCACAATTTGGTATCGAATGTCGATCTCAGAAGGTAAATAGACCTTTCGGCATAGCACTCCATTTTTCATCTCCAACTTTTCCCACTGACTCAGAACAGATAATATCTCACGTGTCAGTCGTTCTCTTTCCTCTCTACAGGGCTTCTGGCCTTTCTCAACACACTTGATCATCTGTGCCAGCCCCTCATGGGTCTGTTGTATCTGTGCCCATTCCTGTCGTGAGGGACCAAAGAAAGGAGCCGTTTCAGTCCCCTCCAACTCAAACTGATTAGCGACGGCCAAGGCCTGTGAAAATCTGCTGAAGTCGGGCACCTCCACATGCTCCAACTCATGATCCACGTCTACTGTGGGGGTCTGGGCGGTTACCCTAGAAAGCCCGTCAGCATTCTGGTTCTCTGTCTTGGACCGATACTTAATGCGGTAATTGAACTTAGTCATTCGGGCTATCCACCTCTGCTCTAACGCCCCAAGCTTGGCATTTTCCAGGTGAGCTAGTGGGTTGTTGTCAGTCAGTACTAAAACTTCAGCACCGGTCAAATATTCAGAGAATTTCTCGGTCATGGCCCATACCAGTGCCAACAGCTCCAACTTAAATGAACTATAATTCTCGGGGTTTCTTTCAGAATCTCTCAAAGACCGGCTGCCGTACGCTATGACCCTCTCCTGGCCATCCTGAAGCTGGGAAAGCACTGCTCCAAGACCATACAGGCTTGCATCCGTATACAGCTGGAACGGCAAGTGGTAATCAGCATATGCCAAGATTGGGGCTGTTGTCAGTGCATCCTTTAATGCCTGGAAGGCTTGTTCCTGTTCAGGTCCCCACTTCACGGACCGGTTCTTTGGACCACCGGATGTGCCTCGTAGGAGAGCATTAAGTGGTGCTGCTACCTTGGCGAAATCCTTAATAAACCGTCGATAGTAACCGGCTACTCCAAGGAACGCCCTCACTTCTCGCAGGGTAGTCGGTATTGGCCAATCTTGAACAGCCGCTATCTTGTCTCTTGATGGTCTCACCCCTTCTCCTGATACGCGGTGACCCAAGTAATCAATTTCAGATTGGAACAACCGACATTTACTGGGTTTCAATTTGAGCCCATGTTCCCGCAATCTTCGAAATACTTGCCCCAACTGGTGGAGATGGTCTTCAAAGGTCGCAGAATACACTATAATGTCATCCAAGTAGATGAGAGTGAACTCAAAGTTGAAGTCACCGAGACATTTCTCCATCAACCGCTGAAACGTTCCGGGTGCATTTGTCAACCCGAAGGGCATCCGGTTAAATTCGTATAGTCCCATGGGCAAGATGAATGCCGTCTTCTCCTTGTCTTTTGTGGCCATCGGCACCTGCCAATACCCACTAGCCAGATCTAGTGAGGAGAAGTACCGGGCTCTCCCCAGCGCTGAGAGGGACTCCTCAATCCGTGGCAAGGGGTAGGAATCTCGTACGGTGCAAGCGTTTAACTTCCGATAGTCTACGCAAAATCGGATGGACCCATCTTTTTTTCTTACTAACACCACAGGAGCTGCCCAGGGACTCTGGCTTTCTTGGATGATCCCACCCTGTAGCATCTTAGCTAACAGTTCTTTTACTTCCTGATACAACTGTGGAGGAATTTGTCGGTAGCGCTCTCTAATTGGAGGGGTGTCTCCTGTGGGAATCCCATGGTAGATCCCTGTGGTACATCCAAAATCTTCAGCATACCGTGAAAAGGCGGCACGGTTCTCCCACAACAGTTCATCTACCTTCTGCACACATTCCAGAGAACATGAACTTGCATCCATCTTCATCTGTTCTCGAATTGCACGGCCATTCCATTCAGAGGTGGGTTCCTCATCTTCTCCCATGGACACAGTTACGGTCCACTCATCCCTTTCAGTCGGCTTCAGCTGCATTGGAGTTACTTTCCTTACTTCCTCCGGAGTCACATAGATGTTAGCCAGCTGCCTCCCTGGGGTCAGGTCCACACTCTGGTCCTGAGTGTTTACACATCGAAGTGGTACTCTTCCATTGCGAACTATTGCCAAGGAACGGGCCACTAGCGGATCAACACCTCCTTCGGCTGCCTGCAGTGGTTCTACCAACACAGCTATGCCCTCTAGTTTCCGACAGGTGCCTACGGGCATAGACACTATTGTCTCCCGACTGGGTGGCAGTGTAACTTTTGTATGCAAAGGAACTGAAATTCGAGCCAGAGGACGCTGCGCATCCGAACTTTTCTGTAAGCCACATGTCCGGATCAGCCGCTGGAAAGCTGTTTGAGTAGGCCGATGGGTGGTGGTTTCTTTCCAATAACCGTGACCTTTCTTTTCAAAGAGGATCTGATCTAATTCTTTTAACACATTCATCCCCAAAATGACAGGGACCTTTACTTCATGTGACTCCTGTACCACCACAATGCCTTTCCTACCCAGATCTTGGCCACATACCCGGACATTCATCCAGGCCACTCCCACGACTGGAACTGGTAACTGGTTAGCTGCGACCACTCGTACGAATGTATGGGGATCATATTTCACATGTTGCTGGAAGTACCGTTCATAACAGTCTCTACTCAAGGTCGTTACTTGGGAACCCGTGTCAATCATCCCGGTAACCGGAATACCCTCCATTTCCACCTGTATAACAGGACTTGCAGCGATCAGGTCATCATTAGGGCATTCTCCCCACATAGTCTCCTTGTCAGTCTCCCCTACTACACGCCCTACAGCAGCAGGGGACTTCAGTTTAACGGCGGTCTCTCATAAGTTTGTCGCTGCTCTGGACATCTAGCAGCAACGTGGCCCATCCGTCCACACTCCCAGCAGCGTATCTCCCGTCGTTCTGGCCATCTGTTTGGGCCCCTTCGGTAAGCCCCTTCGATTTCTCCTGAGCACTGCATTAACTGATTTGGACCCCTTCGGTAGGTCCTATCCTCATCCCTCCAACGGGGTGGTGGGTGATTCTGATTTTCTGGGTATGGACGGCTCACCCTTTCACCTCCAGTTTTCTGGAAGTCTGCAATTTTCATAGAATGTTCATCACAACGGGTGTGCAAGTGTTCCATTTGCTCTTGCAGTTTCTGCATTACTGTGAGAATTTCTTTAACCGTCCCCTTTTCTACTGTCTCTGAGCCAGAACTAGCCCCCTGTGACAAAGTAACTCCAACTGCGGTCTGGGGCTTCGGGAACATACTATTGGCACGGGAGATGGCCTCTACCTGTACATCATGGAATTTAGCATCAGTCTCTCGTCGTATAAAATCCTGCATAGTCACAGTTAAACTGCCGTCACGTATCCCCAGGACAAACTGGTCACGGAGAGTCCGATCAGGGTTACAGAAGGCTGGCGAGCCCCCTCTTTCCTTCACTTGAATATCTCGGAGCAGTTCTTGTAGGGCATTTGCATATTGGGGAAGGCTTTCATTCTCCTGTTGTACCCTCTGGAAGAACCGAGCCTGCAGAGACCCCAGCAATGCAGTTTCTCCATAAATGGTTTCTAGAATCTGGACTACTTGCTCAAATGTCTGCCTTTGTTCAAATGGCCTCAATATCACCGTGGTCTTAGCATCCCCTTGTAATGTCAATATTGCTAGCTCTACTAGTACTTCTGGTGCGGTCTGGTACATTCGCTGTATCATTCGTATCTGTTCCACCCACATACTCACTGACATATTATTGCCATCAAATTTAGCTAACTGACTCATTATAGCCCCTGCTGGCATTCTTCCTCCAGCACCATTCTCCCGAACGGGTGCGTCACCGTCCATTCTGGTAAGCGGATCCTGCCGACTACGCCAATTTGTGAACCGAGAGCAAGGCAGGTGGTTTGGTCTCCGCAACCAGAAATGAACGCACACGCGGTAGTTCAAGAAAAGAATATATATTTACTATAAGTTAATAAAGGCTATTTGAAGGTAAAATGACAGGGATAAAGACAAGCAAAATATACAATATAGCATGAACAATTTCAAGGCAAATTCTGCAATGGTTTCTACTTTTACTCTGTCCAATTCTGCAGTATGGACACTGAATGAACAATATACTCAAAACTATCCCTAACTGACCCTGACATCACATTTGGGTGCACCCCCTTTTCCCCAGTGGTCCAGGTGGACCGCTTACAGTCTGTAGAAGCGCGTGGTGGGGCCCAAAGTCGTTCCTTTCTTTTATAGTGAAGCGTCCTCCCCTCACGGTTATCAGGATCTTGGGAGAAATGAAGTCCTCTTTAACAGGGAAACCCAATGAATGCAATGTAATCCAACAGCAGATTCCACTCAGCACACTGACAGTCCTGCCGAATCCATACACTGAGCTGGGATGTAAGCCGGGGTTTAGCAGGTGCTGTCCAGTACATCAACAGCACTGCGAGTCTCTATCTGTGGTATCCATATACACAGTCACAATGTCAGTCTCACTGATCAGCCACTGAGCACAGTTCCTTTCACGTGGACTCACTAGTCCTGTTGTCTCTTTACACTCTGTTTGTCTCTGGACCAAGATACAGCTTAGCTGTACAGAAAAATCTCCACACCAGTTCAATACAACACTTGCTAAGATGGCTGCTGCTCTCTGTCTCGTCACTTCCTGCTTCTCTGCTCACATTCTGTCTGCAGAACAGGCAAGCTGACATAAAAGGGGGGGAAGTTACTCCAGCATCATGTCACAATTACAATGGCTGCTGTCTTAAAGGAACAGAATCACAGAAATACATTCAACATTAACAGTTTATACAGACAAATGAAGCTTAGGACAACATTGGCTGTCTCTTACATATTACCTCCTGTTAGACGGATCCCACAGGGCCTCCTTCTGCATGGTCGTTGACTGGACCTCTTCACTCGAACGCCCTGGAAGGGAGCAGAATAAGAATGATGCACATAGGTACACTGGGAAAAGTATTCTAGAAAGATCAAAGTTAAAGTAAAATCCAGATAAGCCTATCCCAGCAGTTCTTATCTCCTTTCAGTTTCACCATTTTTTAACCCCGATGGTAATAGTAGAACACTGTGTGTTATTCTAATTATTCCCACAGCTCTTTCTCTGCATGCTAGTCACGTTCCACCTTCTTGTATACTTACTATATATAGATTTGAAGGCCTTTCTATGCAAAGACTCCTCCCAGTTGCCTTGTCACTCCTGTTTTTATCTGCCAATCCTGATGCAGTATGAGTGAGCTGCCCGCTACAGTTCCTGCAGATCCTGGATCCTGCTTTTCCCAACCAAGGTTTAAAGGTTTTTTTTCTCAGGTATTGATTTTGATAGACTGTACCAGATTGTTGGGGTCTGTCACAACGCTCACCCACTGCAGTGGCTACCAGTGACAGAACGAATACAGAGGAATGGAGGCTGAGATGCAGTAACCCATTAAAGCCACAACACGGAGAATTTGGCAATCTGCTTGTTGTTTCATTCTCGGTGTTAGTTCCAGTGTTGTCAACTTCTGTAAGGAACTGATGGGTGTGGGTGCCGGGTGTCAGACCCCAGCAATGTGATATTAATGATCTGTCCAAAGGAACTTCATCATTATCTACAGTATAACCTAGAATCTTTCTCTAATTAACCCTTTAGAGAGATAATAATGTACATTGTACAGTTTTCACTTCCTACCCCCTGATCACTTATGTTATATCATATACAGGACCATCTGAATAAATGAGAATATCTGTGAAACGTTCCTTCATGTCAGTAATTCAGTAATACAATCCATACTCAGCGTCTTCCAGGATTGTGTGTCCTACTGAACCAGACTGAGGAAACCTTGGCAGGTGACACTGAATTTACAAGACTGAACTGAACTTACAATATTCTCATTTTCTTAGATTTGGGTTTTCATTCCCTGTAATCCATAATCAACATTTACAGAAATAAAACACTGGAAATAGAAGACTCTGTGTGTAAAGAATCTAGAAAATATAGGAGGAACTTTATTAATGGAATTACTGGAAGAAATAAACGTTTCTCAGATATTCTAATTTATTGAGATGCCGCTGTGTATGATACATATTATATCATGCTGTATAAGAGGAGTCTCAATCATTGACTATAGAGATTGTATAGTGATAGTAAGTGAGTGATGAGATGCTCTCCGTAAGACATTACAGCTTGTACGGTGTTAAAAGCTGCTATAAATACCAGAAGGAACAAACTAAATATACTTAGAAAAGAGTTAAAATATACAAATATATCCAGCTTACTAAAACATTGCCTGTGATGACAGAAAACGAAGCAAACGTAGCTGTGGCCATAGCACTATTCAGAGCAGTCCCCTCCTTCCTCCTCCATAATCCTCTGCCCCCTTCAGACCCCTCTGTTCTTCTCTAGACCCCTGTCATTCTCCATACATCTCTGTCTTCCTCCAGGCCACTACTTTGGTCCCTGACAGATTCCTCTCTTCTCTTTTATACTCCTCTGTATTCATTTGTTCCGACTCCAGTCTACTCTGTGCCCCTTTATATTCCTCTGTCTCCTCCAGACTCCTCTGTCCTCCTCGGCCAAAATGGAGACAATATCAGTGTTTTGTCTTCAGCTGGGTCTTATCAATAGAGAAATATGGAGAAATATGAAGAGCCAAACGAATATGTGGAGGAGCATCATAGTAGATATGGCAGTCGTATAAATTACAGTGGGGCGTGACTGTATCTCTATAGTGGGGTTACCTTGGTCCAGCTTGTGCACCTTATGTCTTCAGGGTCAACATCACCCAGATCCAGGGCACAAATCTTCACATCCTGCAAAAGAGAGAGACAGAAAATCTAATCTACAGGAAAGAGGAAGCGAAAATGAACCAATGAAACAAATATCAGTCACAGGAAGAATAAAAAAAATCATGTAATAAATATATACAATATCATATAAAAAATGAGAATTTAATTTAAAGAGGACCTTTCACGTCCTCATGCACATATGGTTTTATATACCGCTAGAAAGCCGACGCAAGCTGAATTCAATACACTGTCAGCTTTCCCACTATGAGCCCCGGGGCTGGTGATATCGGTACTGTTAGTTTCAGAACCAATCTCTGCCCACTGTCAGAAAGGCGCTCCTGACAGTCTGACTGAGCCGTGAGGAACACCTCCCCCTGATAGTACTTGTCCATAGCCCTGTACTGTCAGAGGGAGTGTTTCTTACCGCCCAGCAATGACACTAAGCTCTGAGGAATGCCCCCCAGTACAAAGTCTATGGACGAGTGCTATTGGGGGGCGTAACTCACAGCTCAGCCAGACTGTCAGGAACGCCTTAAAGTGGGCAGAGATCGGTGCCGAAAATAATGGCACCGATATCTCCAGCCCCAGCGCACTGTCAGCTTTCTAGCAGTATATAAAACCGCATGTGCAGGAGGATATGAAAGATCCTCTTTAAGGACATGTATTCCATTTAATATAATATGGGTAGTATTATAGTAGTTATATTCTTGTACATAGGAGTAGTATTATAGTAGTTATATTCTTGAACATAGGAGCAGTATTATAGTAGTTATATTCTTGTACATAGGAGCAGTATTATAGCAGTTATATTCTTGTACATAGGGGGCAGCATTATAGTAGTTATATTCTTGTATATAGGAGTAGTATTATAGTAGTTATATTCTTGTACATAGGAGTAGTATTATAGTAGTTATATTCTTGTACATAGGAGCAGTATTATAGTAGTTATATTCTTGTACATAGGAGCAGTATTATAGTAGTTATATTCTTGTACATAGGAGCAGTATTATAGTAGATATATTCTTGTACATAGGAGTAGTATTATATTAGTTATATTCTTGTACATAGGGGGCAGTATTATAGCAGTTATATTCTTGTACATAGGAGCAGTATTATAGTAGTTATATTCTTGTACATAGGAGTAGTATTATAGTAGTTATATTCTTGTACATAGGGGGCAGTATTATAGCAGTTATATTCTTGTACATAGGAGTAGTATTATAGTAGTTATATTCTTGTACATAGGAGCAGTATTATAGTAGTTATATTCTTGTACATAGGAGCAGTATTATAGTAGTTATATTCTTGTACATAGGAGTAATATTATAGTAGTTATATTCTTGTACATACGAGGCAGTATATAGTAGTTATATTCTTGTACATAGGGGCAGTATTATAGTAGTTATATTCTTGTACATAGGAGTAGTATTATAGTAGTTATATTCTTGTACATAGTAGTATTATAGTAGTTATATTCTTGTACATAGGAGGTAGTATTATAGTAGTTATATTCTTGTACATAGGTGCAGTATTATAGTAGTTATATTCTTGTACATAGGAGCAGTATTATAGTAGTTATATTCTTGTACATAGGGGCAGTATTATAGTAGTTATATTCTTGTACATAGGGGCAGTATTATAATAGTTATATTCTTGTACATAGGAGCAGTATTAGAGTAGTTATATTCTTGCACATAGGAGCAGTATTATAGTAGTTATATTCTTGTACATAGGAGCAGTATTATAGTAGTTATATTCTTGTACATAGGAGCAGTATTATAGTAGTTATATTCTTGTACATAGGGGCAGTATTATAGTAATTATATTCTTGTACATAGGAGCAGTATTATAGTAGTTATATTCTTGTACATAGGAGCAGTATTATAGTAGTTATATTCTTGTACATAGGAGTAGTATTATAGTAGTTATATTCTTGTACATAGGAGCAGTATTATAGTAGTTATATTCTTGTACATAGGAGCAGTATTATAGTAGTTATATTCTTGTACATAGGAGCAGTATTATAGTAGTTATATTCTTGTACATAGGAGGTAGTATTATAGTAGTTATATTCTTGTACATAGGGGGCAGTATTATAGTAGTTATATTCTTGTACATAGGAGGTAGTATTATAGTAGTTATATTCTTGTACATAGGGGCAGTATTATAGTAGTTATATTCTTGTACATAGGAGCAGTATTATAGTAGTTATATTCTTGTACATAGGAGGCAGTATTATAGTAGTTATATTCTTGTATATAGGGGACAGTATTATTATAGTAATACTCACTCCGTCTGTCTTGAAATCACATTGAGATAAATCTGGGTTGTCAGATTTCAGGCACTCTGTCTCTTTAATGATGAAGTCTCTTCTGTCCTGGTTTTCATTCTCCTTTTATAGGATAATTGATCAACACATCATTAATATCTTTCACTTTCCTGCAGCCTGAAGAGCTTACAATTACTTCAGTGAACCTGACTTATTTATTATCCAGTTATAGGAGAAATGTTTCTCACTTTGTAATCCTTTTGTACTTCTGTTCCTTATCTATTTTTCTTATGCTCCAATCACATTTAAAGCTGCACTGAGCACTTTTTGGTTTCCTTGCTCCAGTCTGCAGATCCTTGTGAGATCTCAGATGATAGTTACACATCCAGAGCTGAGCTGTCACCTGATTCCCCAGTGTGGAGCAGCAGATTTGCTTTGAATGTGAATGGAGCATAAATGGATTGTTATATACAGTCATGTAATATACATTACAGCATTCTGGGTAAGTCTCATGCTGTGTGCTTTACCTCCAGGGGTTTGTATAATTATGTGACCCCTTCCCTCTGGTTGTACAAGGTGATGATGTCTCTTCTAGATCTTCCATCTGGGACCTCAGACTCTGCAGAGAGACAGCCGTGTAATGTGACAGCCGAGAAGAGCAGCAGTGACAGCCTCCAGGACATCATCTTGGCCGGTCTTAGAGGAAATGTCTGCTCTCCTCTCTGCTCCTCTCTTTATTGTGCCTTTACTTCTGCATGTTCCTGGAAGATGATGAAACTCTTAGGATATTGATGTCATCAGTGGCTCAATGATTTTACTAGATTTCACCATGAAGAGAATTTCAATGTCTTCATATGTTACTATATTTTATATATACAGTATATATAAGATATCCAGCGTCCTCTCTCATTGACTTCTCTGGTTTTACATATCAGGACATAATAATCATCACCTCCTTGAAAAGTCTTAAAATTCAGTAAATCCATCCTGAGATGAAGAAGATCACACACGAGATGGAAATGGTGAAGTTATTTGTGAAAAGTAATGTCCATCCTCACTGCTGCCTTAGGAATGAAGAAGGTAAATGGCTGCCAGGAAGGGTTGTCAGGAGAAACAATGGACAAATACGGCTTGTATCATGTTATATACAGTCCATGGTCATGTGATGAGCACACAGGTGCACGGTTCGTTACCAGACAGATGTCTGATTACTGTGCTGTGACTGTAACGAACCATGGATTGTATACCTGATCATGGACTGTACATAACATGACCATGGACTGTATATCATGTGACCATGATAGCCATTATCTCCAGACAGATGTAGCAGAGGAAAATTCCAGGTAAAACATTGGGGCCCCTGATGGCGCCGCTTCATGGCTCAGGCCCACCATTGTCAATATGGAAACAGTTGAGTGCACAAGACAGGACTCTCCCCAGTGTCATCCTAAACTGTATTCTTGTCACTGCACAACCCAATAGTGATGGAGTGGAGTCGGAAGAGACACCCCAGGGGCGAAAAGAGAGAGACAACCCAAGAGAGAACAGAGACGCATCCCAGGGGGAGCAGAGAGAGACACACCCCCAGGGGGGAGCAGAGAGAGAGAGACACACACCAGCGGGGAGCATAGAGAAAGAGACACCCCCCAGGGGGGAGCAGAGAGAGAGAGACACGCGCCAGCGGGGAGAGAGAGAGAGAGAGAGAGACACACACCAGCGGGGAGCATAGAGAAAGAGAGACACCCCCCAGGGGGGAGCAGAGAGAGAGAGACACACACCAGCGGGGAGCATAGAGAAAGAGTCACCCCCAGGGGGGGAGCAGAGAGAGAGAGAGACCCCCCCAGGGGGGAGCAGAGAGAGAGAGACACCCCCCCAGGGGGGGAGCAGAGAGAGACACACACGCCAGCGGGGATCAGAGAGAGAGAGACACACACCAGCGGGGAGCAGAGAGAGAGAGACACCCCTCAGGGGGAGCATAGAGAGGAGAGAGACACACCCCCCAGGGGGGAGCAGAGAGAGAGAGACACCCCCCAGGGGGGGAGCAGAGAGAGACACACGCCAGCGGGGATCAGAGAGAGAGAGAGACACACGCCAGCGGGGAGTAGAGAGAGAGAGACACCCCCCAGCGGGGAGTAGAGAGAGAGAGACACCCCCCAGCGGGGAGCAGAGAGAGAGAGACACCCCCCAGCGGGGAGCAGAGAGATAAATCTGCTGCGGCTCCGGTCACAGATGGTGGTGATGATAGAGATCTTTAATGCCCTGTACACAGCGACTACTAATATGTGGTCAGTCTGTCAAAATAATTGGGACCTACGAAGGCCGAGCTCATAGCTGCTGGTTGTTTGGTCACATGTTATGCCCAATGCCAGGAGGGAGCAGGAAAGTACAGGTCAGCAGTATATTAGTTACCTGCTAGGGGCCACAACATTGGGGGCCACAAGTGACATCACAAGGTGATTTCACATCAGATTAATAGGATTTCTACAAAGATGAATAAATCAGACTCTTCCAGTTTAAATGTGAGCAGTTTATTATATTGTACTATTTGTGGTGTAATATACAGAGCAGGAAGTCATCATTAGGACATCAATACCACAATAAACAACATCACACCAACAACGCCCATCATCCGCACACCGCAAGGATTTCATGAGGTTTCCTCATCAATTCCTGTGTGATCAACATCCATCCACAGTTCACAACCAAATCTGCAAGTCTGAGATGAACAAAATCTCTAAATCCCCTCTATTCAGAAGCAGTGATAGAGGAGGGGAGTAGTAGTCATAGCAGAAAGGACTGAAGAGGAGGGGAGTAGTAGTCGTGAAGAGGTTCTGAGGGGTGGTGTGAGGTGTTAGAGGCAGTTAGGGGTGGTAAGGGGCGGTGGTGTGGTAGGTAGACAATTCAATGGGCAGCCAGAACTGGGACTAGAAGATTATTGAATCGTCAGAAATCTGTGTCCATCTGTGGAGTTAAAAAGGAGTGGATGATGATACGGCCTCACAAGGGTCACTAAATCAACAATCTGCATAACAGTACATATATATATATATATATATATATATATATATATATATATAAATACAAAAATGCAGGGCACGCCACACACAGCACAAGGACATAAGAAAACCCTAAAGGACATTACTCATGTAGTTATAAACACCTAATAGAATCTATAATTTAGAGGTTCTTTGTTATACACATTTGATCAAACAACAAGAAGCCTGAACCTGCCCCGACAAGGCGACCTCGTACAGATGGGAACCTACACTAAATAAATAGACCTCTCTTGGACCCGACAGGTCTACAGTGTGAACACAGGGCGAGTAGGATCCAGAGCTCACTCTATTTCAAAATAGCCTAGGGCAGATGGGGCCGTGGAAATATATATATATATATATATATATATATATATATATATATATATACTCTATTCCAATTAGATAAACCTGTGCAGTTAGAAGGGAGTGCTACTATGTCAAACTATGGAGGTAACCACCCATCACTATGTAGACCTGTCGGGTCTAAGAGAGGTCTATTTATTTAGTGCAGGGTCACATCTGTACGAGGTCGCCTTGTCGGGGCAGGTTCCGGCTTCTTACTGTTTGATCAAATGTGTATAACAAAGAACCTCTAAATTATAGATTCTATTAGGTGTTTTTAACTTCATGAGTAATGTCCTTTAGAGTTTTCATATGTCCTTGTGCTGTGTGCGGAGTGCCCTGCATTTTTGTATTTTTCTATATATTACTTCGCAGTGAGCACCTGTTCACACTGGGATGTGCAGTCTTAAACTTTTTTTTTGTTTGTTGCGTGTATATACTGTATATATATATAGTGACAGGATTAGCTCAGGGATTGTCATTTCCTCAGATAGATGAGCACTTTTGGCACAGAACTAAGAGTCCAGTCCAGCCAAGTATGGTGCAATTGTCCGCAACCAGTTTTATTTGTGCTTTTCAGGCAAACAAAACATCAACAATACAAAATAAAATTCTAGCCATCTGGCCACCACCTACAGTCCTACCTAATCTTATTTCACTACCCCTCCCTGTGAGCAGTTCAGCCAGCAAACAAAACATCACAGCATGTGACCTCCTTACCCCTCAAAGCCACTCAGGGTAGTGATTTATTACCTGCTAGATATGCGGAGGAGAGCGATGCTGCACGGACTGAAGAAGTGACACACAAGACAGACCCTTTGGTCAGTAGGGAATTTGCACACAGGGGAGAGAGAAGGGATTATCTGTTCCTCTCCAGGCCCTCGAATGGATTCCTTGGACATGTACCATGGGGACGGACTGTTCTGTTACCTAATTTTTTAACATCCGTTTTCTCTCAGTGTGTAACTTCTTTTCCATCAGTTTTCTGGCCATTTGTCCGTTTCTCATTATTTTGTCATCCATTTATAACAGTTTAAAAAAAGGATGAACTTCATTGGTCTATTTTTTTGTCAACTCACTCTGATTTGTTTTTCACATTCCAGTGGGCGAGGCCTTAATCTACATCACATTTTCTAAAGTGTCGAATACTGATTGAGAGTCTGTTGTACTTATTAGTTGACACATTTATTGACACAGTGGGCAGATACAGTAATTCATATTCACTACACACCTTCAACCTTCATTATCCATTACATCATTGTCACCATCATCATAATCTGTATTATCAATGACACAACCATCATCCTTTGTCATCTATCATTATCATTCATCATCATTGCCACCATCATGCTCATTATTTTTATCATCCCTCATATTATCATCCTCCTTAGCATTGATCATTCGTGATTAAAGTTATTATAATCATCATCATCCTTCATTCTCCACCTCGCCATCCTTTATCATCCCTCTCCTCATCATCATAATTCATCAGGCTTCTTATCTTCATTCATACTCCTCCTCCTCATCTTCACCATCCTCCTTATCATCCTCTTCATTTTCATTGAAGAATACCAGGAATGTTATTTCTTGCCGTTTATTTTTATTCAGTGTGAAGGTGACAGAGAAGTGAGAAATAATTCATCCCTATGATTGTACATGGTGTCCCCTCCTGCCATAACAACAAACCAAGCCGCATTACATCCCAGGAGAAAGCTCTCCAGAAAACACATTACATCCCAGGAGAAAGCTCTCCAGAAGACACATTACATCCCAGAAGAACGTTCTCCAGAAAACACAATACATCCCAGGAGAACGTTCTCCAGAAGACACATTACATCCCAGGAGAACGTTCTCCAGAAGACACATTACATCCCAGGAGAACGTTCTCCAGAAGACACATTACATCCCAGGAGAACGTTCTCCAGAAGACACATTACATCCCAGGAGAACGTTCTCCAGAAGACACATTACATCCCAGGAGAACGTTCTCCAGAAAACACAATCTCAGATCTGGTGGTGACCAAGGACCATTACACCCATATCAGTTGAGGCTTATTTTGATTGTTAGATCGTTTGGTGCCAAATCCAATAAGAGTAAAACCTCCTGTTAGCCGGGGTCCGGAGGGCCTCCTCTTGCGAGACCTTCTACTGGACCTCTTCACCCGGATACCCTGAAAAGAAACAGAATAAGAATGATGCACATTATCCATCACTTATATAGAATACTTACTCTGAGAACAATATTTAATATAATATTTATAGAACATTAAGAAAAGTCCACATAAGCCCTGTCCACCCATGGAGGTCGTCCTGTGTGTGAACTGCTGTGCAAGCTGCAGCAAATTTATGTATGATGTATGATATGCCATGTCTTTAACTCACCCATGCCCTAAGTTGACCCTGACCAATTGTATTGTCCTCCTTGAGACCCCTATACAGTATAATGTCCTCCTTGTGACCCCTATACAGTATAATGTCCTCCTTGTGACCCCTATACAGTATAATGTCCTCCTTGAGACCTCTCTACAGTATAATGTCCTCCTTGTGACCCCTATACAGTATAATGTCCTCCTTGTGACCCCTATACAGTATAATGTCCTCCTTGTGACCTCTCTACAGTATAATGTCCTCCTTGTGACCTCTCTACAGTATAATGTCCTCCTTGTGACCCCTATACAGTATAATGTCCTCCTTGTGACCCCTATACAGTATAATGTCCTCCTTGAGACCTCTCTACAGTATAATGTCCTCCTTGTGACCCCTATACAGTATAATGTCCTCCTTGTGACCCCTATACAGTATAATGTCCTCCTTGAGACCTCTCTACAGTATAATGTCCTCCTTGTGACCCCTATACAGTATAATGTCCTCCTTGTGACCCCTATACAGTATAATGTCCTCCTTGAGACCTCTCTACAGTATAATGTCCTCCTTGTGACCCCTATACAGTATAATGTCCTCCTTGTGACCCCTATACAGTATAATGTCCTCCTTGAGACATCTCTACAGTATAATGTCCTCCTTGAGACCTCTCTACAGTATAATGTCCTCCTTGTGACCCCTATACAGTATAATGTCCTCCTTGAGACCTCTCTACAGTATAATGTCCTCCTTGTGACCCCTATACAGTATAATGTCCTCCTTGTGACCCCTCTATAGTATGTCCTCCTTGTGTCCCCTATACAGTATAATGTCCTCCTTGTGACCCCCATACAGTATAATGTCCTCTCTGTGACCCCTATGCAGTATAATGACCTCTCTGTGACCCCTATGCAGTATAATGTCCTCCTTGTGACCCCTATACAGTATAATGACCTCTCTGTGACTCCTATACAGTATAATGTCCTCCTTGTGACCTCTCTACAGTATAATGTCCTCCTTGTGACCTCTCTACAGTATAATGTCCTCCTTGTGACCCCTATACAGTATAATGTCCTCCTTGTGACCCCTATACAGTATAATGTCCTCCTTGTGACCCCTATACAGTATAATGACCTCTCTGTGACTCCTATACAGTATAATGTCCTCCTTGTGACCTCTCTACAGTATAATGTCCTCCTTGTGACCTCTCTACAGTATAATGTCCTCCTTGTGACCCCTATACAGTATAATGTCCTCCTTGTGACCCCTATACAGTATAATGTCCTCCTTGTGACCCCTATACCGTATAATGACCTCTGTGACCCCTATACAGTATAATGTCCTCCTTGTGTCCCCTATACAGTATAATGTCCTCCTTGTGTCCCCTATACAGTATAATGTCCTCCTTGTGACCCCTATACAGTATAATGTCCTCCTTGTGACCCCTATGCAGTATAATGTCCTTCTTGTGACCTCTCTACAGTATACTGTAATGTCCTCCTTGTGAGCCCTATACAGTATGTCCTCCTTGTGACCCCTAAACAGTATAATGTCCTCCTTGTGACCTCTCTACAGTATAATGACCTCCTTGTGACCCCTATACAGTATAATGACCTCTCTGTGACCCCTATACAGTATGACCTCTCTGTGACCCCTAAACAGTATAATGACCTCTGTGACCCCTATACAGTATAATGACCTCTGTGACCCCTATACAGTATGACCTCTCTGTGACCCCTATACAGTATAATGACCTCTGTGACCCCTATACAGTATAATGACCTCTCTGTGACCTATACAGTATAATGACCTCTCTGTGACCCCTGTACAGTATAATGACCTCTCTGTGACCCCTATACAGTATAATGACCTCCTTGTTACACTCACACTGCATAATGCTCTCCTTCTGACCCCCTACACAGTATAGGCTGAGAGCATAGCCCACTGGGGTCGTGTAAGCAGGCGGAGTGGTCTCTACTCTTTCTGTGGAGGTCAGGCTGCACAGAGCTGAGACTGAGTGACCACTGCCGGGGGTCTGAAGTCTGGCCACTGGATTCAGTTGCAAGACATACCAAAAACTGAGAGTACATTTTACTAGGAAAGGATAATATGAGTAGGGACCATAAGGGTCAGACCTTAGGGTGGTGTTAAGAAAAACACTTGATGATTAGTGAGAGGTGAAAGAATAGTTGGGTCATTGTAAAGATAGAGGGAGAGAGCATTGTAATGTTCAGTAACATTCTGCCATAGCTAGGAATAGCGCCACCTTGTGTGTATTAGAAACAGCTTGTACAGGGTTAGATACAGGTAGACAAGTAGCTGACCACCTCCGGGCTGAAACAAGTAGCGGACCACCCCCCAGGCTGAGTGAGACAAGTAGATGAAACCGCTACAGGCTGAGATAAGTAGCTGCTAATCCCAAATGGATTCTTTATATTTGATGGTATTGTGGGCTGTAATACACAGTAAATATAAGAGTCATATATAACAGTGGGGCGTGACTGTATCTCTATAGTGGGGTTACCTTGCTCAGGCTTGTGCACCTTATGTCCTCAGGGTCAACATCACCCAGATCCAGGGCACAAATCTTCACATCCTGCAAAAGAGAGAGAAGGAAATCTAATCTACAGGAAAGAGGAAGCGAAAATGAACCAATGAAACAAATATCAGTCACAGGAAGAATAAAAAAAAATCATGTAATAAATATAAACAATATCATATAAAATGAGAAATTAATATATGCATTACATATAATATAATATGGTCAGTATTATAGTAGTTATATTCTTGTACATAGGAGCAGTATTATAGTAGTTATATTCTTGTACATAGGAGCAGTATTATAGTAGTTTTATTCTTGTACATAGGAGCAGTATTATAGTAGTTATATACTTGTACATAGGAGCAGTATTATAGTAGTTATATTCTTGTACATAGGAGCAGTATTATAGTAGTTATATTCTTGTACATAGGAGCAGTATTATAGTAGTTATATACTTGTACATAGGAGCAGTATTATAGTAGTTATATTCTTGTACATAGGAGCAGTATTATAGTAGTTATATTCTTGTACATAGGAGCAGTATTATAGTAGTTATATTCCTGTACATAGGAGTAGTATTATAGTAGTTATATTCTTGTACATAGGAGCAGTATTATAGTAGTTATATTCTTGTACATAGGAGCAGTATTATAGTAGTTATATTCTTGTACATAGGAGTAGTATTATAGTAGTTATATTCTTGTACATAGGAGGTAGTATTATAGTAGTTATATTCTTGTACATAGGAGCAGTATTATAGTAGTTATATTCTTGTACATAGGAGCAGTATTATAGTAGTTATATTCTTGTACATAGGAGCAGTATTATAGTAGTTATATTCTTGTACATAGGAGCAGTATTATAGTAGTTATATTCTTGTACATAGGAGCAGTATTATAGTAGTTATATTCTTGTACATAGGAGGTAGTATTATAGTAGTTATATTCTTGTACATAGGAGGTAGTATTATAGTAGTTATATTCTTGTACATAGGAGGTAGTATTATAGTAGTAATATTCTTGTACATAGGAGCAGTATTATAGTAGTTATATTCTTGTACATAGGAGCAGTATTATAGTAGTTATATTCTTGTACATAGGAGGCAGTATTATAGTAGTTATATTCTTGTACATAGGAGGTAGTATTATAGTAGTTATATGCTTGTACATAGGAGTAGTATTATAGTAGTTATATTCTTGTACATAGGAGGCAGTATTATAGTAGCTATATTCTTGTACATATGAGTAGTATTATAGTAGTTATATTCTTGTACATAGCAGTATTATAGTAGTTATATTCTTGTACATAGGGGGCAGTATTATAGTAGTTATATTCTTGTACATAGGAGCAGTATTATAGTAGTTATATTCTTGTACATAGGAGCAGTATTATAGTAGTTATATTCTTGTACATAGGAGCAGTATTATAGTAGTTATATTCTTGTACATAGTAGGTAGTATTATAGTAGTTATATTCTTGTACATAGGAGCAGTATTATAGTAGTTATATTCTTGTACATAGGAGCAGTATTATAGTAGTTATATACTTGTACATAGGAGCAGTATTATAGTAGTTATATTCTTGTACATAGGAGCAGTATTATAGTAGTTATATTCTTGTACATAGGAGCAGTATTATAGTAGTTATATACTTGTACATAGGAGCAGTATTATAGTAGTTATATTCTTGTACATAGGAGCAGTATTATAGTAGTTATATTCTTGTACATAGGAGCAGTATTATAGTAGTTATATTCCTGTACATAGGAGTAGTATAAATATAGTAGTTATATTCTTGTACATAGGAGCAGTATTATAGTAGTTATATTCTTGTACATAGGAGCAGTATTATAGTAGTTATATTCTTGTACATAGGAGCAGTATTATAGTAGTTATATTCTTGTACATAGGAGCAGTATTATAGTAGTTATATTCTTGTACATAGGAGCAGTATTATAGTAGTTATATTCTTGTACATAGGAGCAGTATTATAGTAGTTATATTCTTGTACATAGGAGCAGTATTATAGTAGTTATATACTTGTACATAGGAGCAGTATTATAGTAGTTATATTCTTGTACATAGGAGTAGTATTATAGTAGTTATATTCTTGTACATAGGAGGTAGTATTATAGTAGTTATATTCTTGTACATAGGAGCAGTATTATAGTAGTTATATTCTTGTACATAGGAGTAGTATTATAGTAGTTATATTCTTGTACATAGGAGGTAGTATTATAGTAGTTATATTCTTGTACATAGGAGCAGTATTATAGTAGTTATATACTTGTACATAGGAGCAGTATTATAGTAGTTATATTCTTGTACATAGGAGTAGTATTATAGTAGTTATATTCTTGTACATAGGAGGTAGTATTATAGTAGTTATATTCTTGTACATAGGAGGTAGTATTATAGTAGTTATATTCTTGTACATAGGAGGTAATATTATAGTAGTTATATTCTTGTACATAGGAGCAGTATTATAGTAGTTATATTCTTGTACATAGGAGGTAGTATTATAGTAGTTATATTCTTGTACATAGGAGCAGTATTATAGTAGTTATATTCTTGTACATAGGAGGTAGTATTATAGTAGTTATATTCTTGTACATAGGAGCAGTATTATAGTAGTTATATTCTTGTACATAGTAGCAGTATTATAGTAGTTATATTCTTGTACATAGGAGCAGTATTATAGTAGTTATATTCTTGTACATAGGAGCATTATTATAGTAGTTATATTCTTGTACATAGGAGCAGTATTATAGTAGTTATATTCTTGTACATAGGGGGCAGTATTATAGTAGTTATATTCTTGTACATAGGAGCAGTATTATAGTAGTTATATTCTTGTACATAGGAGCATTATTATAGTAGTTATATTCTTGTACATAGGAGCAGTATTAGAGTAGTTATATTCTTGTACATAGAAGGTAGTATTATAGTAGTTATATTCTTGTACATAGGAGGTAGTATTATAGTAGTTATATTCTTGTACATAGGAGGTAGTATTATGGTAGTTATATTCTTGTACATAGGAGCAGTATTATAGTAGTTATATTCTTGTACATAGGAGGTAGTATTATAGTAGTTATATTCTTGTACATAGGAGCAGTATTATAGTAGTTATATTCTTGTACATAGGAGCAGTATTATAGTAGTTATATTCTTGTACATAAGAGCAGTATTATAGTAGATATATTCTTGTACATAGGAGGTAGTATTATAGTAGTTATATTCTTGTACATAGGAGTAGTATTATAGGAGTTATATTCTTGTACATAGGGGGCAATTTTTATTAAAGTAAAAACAAACATAAATACAATTACACAATAATTCTTCAAGTAATTTCAGACATTTTAGCAAAATCAACTTAAGGAGTTCACACCTGGTGGAGAAGAAAATTTAAAGAACATACAGTAAAACTAAATAGATCAAACTTAAACTAGATCCTCTTCCCTCCATCACAGATCAGAGTCAGAGCTCTCCTGGTGACCTGCTGTTTCCATGTCTGGTTCAGACTGCACCTCAGCTCGGCGGGGTCTCCTTTTAGTAGGAGGATCACCCTCTGGTTCCTCATCATACTCTGCCATCATTTCCATCATTTGTTGGATCTTCCTGTCTAGTTCCTCTTCTCCGTCTGACTCTGATAGAATATAGAACCTATTTGCCGTTGCTGTGACATCGCCCGTTCTATCTACTCTCATCCTAGTTGTTTTTTTTACAGTGGACCACTCACCCTCAGGCTTACGGCTGGATCTATCTTTCTTCCTTCTCTTGGCAGTGGTGGGTGTTGGGGCAGGAGAAGAGATGGCTACTGAGGGTTGTACAACCTGCTCAACAACCTCCATGGTCGCCTCAATGGGTCCTGACTGGGCTTGGCCCTGGGTGGTATCACCTGTATCTGGTTGTGGAACTGACTCAGTGACTACTGACCCTGACAACAGCGCCTCCTCCTCCTCCTGTATGTCATCAGCCGCTGCCAGCAAGTCCTCATCAGGGATATCCCTATGGATGTTGTGCCAAGCGTCAGGACAGTCCCTGTGGGGGTGACCCATCTTACCACACAGATTACACCTGATGTTTTGGCAGGTAGTGCTCACGTGGCCCATTTCATTACACAGGCTGCACTTTACCATGGTGCACACTCGCCACATGACCGGCCTTCCCACACTTAAAGCATCTGCGTGGCTGACCCGCATAGAAGCAGATGCCTTTCTCTCGGCCAATAAAGAATGAGTTGGGCAGATGTTGGGTTACGTTGTTGTACTGAAGTAGCTTAACCAGGACCTTCCACCCACCAGTCCAGATCCCGTCTTCATCCCTATTCTTAGTAAGATCGGACATTAGGTCGCAGTGTCTCCTGAGCCAGATGACAATGTCCTGAGGGGGAACGGCCTCATTCCAGAATACAATGGTGACATTTGCTGTATCTGGCCTAGAGATGGGGATGAAGCTGAACTTATTCCAACCCTCAGTATCTCTGAACCTGGTGACATTAGCCCAGAAACGGTCCAGATCAGACATCAACTTAAAGCTGACATCATACCCCTGGCGGTCAGGAAGGTTTATCACTGCCAGGATGTCAGTCGGCAGGAAGCCCATCTGGGTACATAGGAGCCCTCTGACCACAAACCTTCTATCAGGCAGATCTTCCTTGGCACCTCTGTGCCTAAACCTGACTACATTCCTCCTCTTGAAAGCCTGGCCTGTATAGTTCATGCCTGACGTAAAAGAAGGAGCACCGCGGCTCCAGGCATTCCCAGAGGAGGTATGGCCAGATCCGCCATCTTGGCGTGTCTGTGGGCGCTGTGTGGGCTGCTGAGCACCTGCACTAGGAGGTTCTGCTACTACATTAGTAACTAGAGGGGGAAAGTCCTGTACATTGTACTGTGCTGTGTCCGCCCCACCATCAACCTCTATGTCTGTGATATCAGCAGAGTCCAGAGACTGGACTGTAGAGGGGTCTAATGTCATAGATGGTGAAGGATCCCCCCCAGAATGAGAAACACTTTCCCCTGCTGCACCATTATTATATACAGGATTATCTATAATATCAGACACATTAGATGGATAGTCAGTGGCAGCAGAGTCCTGCACAGCAGAGTCCACAGTGTTATTATAGTCACTATTGGTGACTTGCACAGCAGAGTCCAGACTGTCCCACACACTCACAACCTGAGACCCCAAATGTGCTGCTACCCCAGTACCTTCAGGTAACAGTCCACAGTCCTGCTGAGATGACCTGCCTCCTGGGACTTGTGGTGTCTGCACAGCTGCTACTTCGGCCAGGGGTCCATGATCTTGCTCTAAAGTGCTGGTTGCTGGTACTTGTGGTGCCTTGCCAGGAACTGCTGCAGGTCTTTGCTGTGGCTTGGCATTAGCTGCTCCTTCCCCATACAAATTCCCTTGCTTAAAAGGGAAACTTGCTGGCTGCAGAATAGGCTTTGCATGGGACTGCTGACCGCCATCTTGAGAGGGTTCAGACCTAGAGCGAGATGATGGTGACTTCTGGTATTCCTCGAATCGCTGCTGGTTTCTGTAGGATTCTCCCCACCGGTCCCATTTGCTCCAGTACAGTCTCGGTCTCCTGTACGTTATCGGCGAGCTCTTTCGCCAGTGCGCTCAGCTTCTTGTCCACTCCTTCCTCTAACCAAGGTTTAGCAGCCCTTATTTTGTAGGCACAGTCAATCTGTCTCTGCAGATATATTTTACCCGCCTTTAATGTCTCCAGTCTCCTGACCAGTGCTGGGATCTCGTCTGCCAGGCGCAGTTCAGGTGCACGCTCCGCCATTGTAACACTCTGTGCATTATTAGGCAGTTTTGCAGGCTGGTTACTCACAGTATGGCTTCTGGTCGGTGTAGCCTGTGACTTCTGGCCTGCTGCGGCTGTTGTCACTGCCATGGGGCCACAATCTGCAGGTTGGGGACTATGTCCCGGTTTGTTGCCAGTGACCGCACCACTGGTACCATGAGGCCTTCCTGCTGGTCTCACTTTGGTCACATCCACAGCCTTCACTACAGTTTTGCAGTTTCCACTGCCAGATCTTGTCCGCTCAGACCGCACCAGTACAGGCCGCTGCATGTTCTCCAGCATGGTCTGTTTCTCCAGGGACGTTCTCCTCTGTCTGCAGGAGGGTGGAGTGGACGGGACACCTGTAACCTGTAATGGCGTCTGCACAGGCTGCACGGCTTGCTTCTTCTTACTTTCAGGTATTCTGTCTGGATGCTGCACAATTACTTTGGTAGGTTGTTGCACCGTACCTCTGCTTGCTTCTGCTACTGCTTTCTTTGCAATAACTTTCTTCCCATCTTGGCTTGCACTGGGACTGCTGACACTCTGGACATTACTTCCATTCCTGGAGTCTTTGGGATTTTCATCCACTTTCTCAGTTGTCTGGAATTGTTTCCCAGAGTAGGCCTTGGAGTCTGGGTCTTGCTAGGGGAGCTGCCCCACCCAGGGTGGCCCCGGCCTGGGCT
Source organism: Leptodactylus fallax (assembly GCA_947044405.1). NCBI lineage: Eukaryota > Metazoa > Chordata > Amphibia > Anura > Leptodactylidae > Leptodactylus > Leptodactylus fallax. The sequence continues at coordinate 28,254 of CAMRHE010001642.1, forward strand.
TTCTCCAGACATCAGGAGCCTCAGGAGAGCTACAGAAACACAACCTCACAGCTAGGAGGCAGTATTATAGTAGTTATATTCTTGTACATAGGAGCAGTATTATAGTAGTTATATTCTTGTACATAGGAGTAGTATTATAGTAGTTATATTCTTGTACATAGGAGGTAGTATTATAGTAGTTATATTCTTGTACATAGGAGCAGTATTATAGTAGTTATATTCTTGTACATAGGAGCAGTATTATAGTAGTTATATTCTTGTACATAGGAGCAGTATTATAGTAGTTATATTCTTGTACATAGGAGCAGTATTATAGTAGTTATATTCTTGTACATAGGAGCAGTATTATAGTAGTTATATTCTTGTACATAGGAGGTAGTATTATAGTAGTTATATTCTTGTACATAGGAGGTAGTATTATAGTAGTTATATTCTTGTACATAGGAGGTAGTATTATAGTAGTTATATTCTTGTACATAGGAGCAGTATTATAGTAGTTATATTCTTGTACATAGGAGCAGTATTATAGTAGTTATATTCTTGTACATAGGAGGCAGTATTATAGTAGTTATATTCTTGTACATAGGAGGTAGTATTATAGTAGTTATATGCTTGTACATAGGAGTAGTATTATAGTAGTTATATTCTTGTACATAGGAGGCAGTATTATAGTAGCTATATTCTTGTACATATGAGTAGTATTATAGTAGTTATATTCTTGTACATAGCAGTATTATAGTAGTTATATTCTTGTACATAGGGGGCAGTATTATAGTAGTTATATTCTTGTACATAGGAGCAGTATTATAGTAGTTATATTCTTGTACATAGGAGCAGTATTATAGTAGTTATATTCTTGTACATAGGAGCAGTATTATAGTAGTCATATTCTTGTACATAGTAGGTAGTATTATAGTAGTTATATTCTTGTACATAGGAGCAGTATTATAGTAGTTATATTCTTGTACATAGGAGCAGTATTATAGTAGTTATATTCTTGTACATAGGAGGCAGTATTATAGTAGTTATATGCTTGTACATAGGAGTAGTATTATAGTAGTTATATTCTTGTACATAGGAGGCAGTATTATAGTAGCTATATTCTTGTACATATGAGTAGTATTATAGTAGTTATATTCTTGTACATATCAGTATTATAGTAGTTATATTCTTGTACATAGGGCGCAGTATTATAGTAGTTATATTCTTGTACATAGGAGCAGTATTATAGTAGTTATATTCTTGTACATAGGAGCAGTATTATAGTAGTTATATTCTTGTACATAGGAGCAGTATTATAGTAGTTATATTCTTGTACATAGGAGCAGTATTATAGTAGTTATATTCTTGTACATAGGAGTAGTATTATATAGTTATATTCTTGTACATAGGAGGTAGTATTATAGTAGTTATATTCTTGTACATAGGAGTAGTATTATAGTAGTTATATTCTTGTACATAGGAGGTAGTATTATAGTAGTTATATTCTTGTACATAGTAGGTAGTATTATAGTAGTTATATTCTTGTACATAGGAGCAGTATTATAGTAGTTATATACTTGTACATAGGGGCAGTATTATAGTAGTTATAATACTTTTTTCTTGTACGTAGGGGTAATATTATAGTAGCTATATTCTTGTACATATGGGATATTATTATTATAGTAATACTCACTCCGTCTGGCTTGAAATCACATTGAGATAAATCCAGGTTGTCAGATTTCCGGCACTCTGTCTCTTTAATGATGAAGTCACTTCTGTCCGGGCTTTCATCCTGCTGTCACAGTAGAATTAATAACCATATACGGTATATCATTAGTGATATCTTTGCCTCAGGATCTTACAATTATAATTAATATTTTCAATGATAAAATTCTCTTTTCTATTTCTTTTATGTTTTGTTATTTTCTTGGTTGAAAAATTTTATTTTTGCAAATATAGGGGAAATTTTACTTTCCATTTTTTCAGGGAATCTGTCACCATAAAATTACCTATTTTTCAGACCACATTATTTTGATAAAGATATGGCTATGTACAGTGCCTTCCGAAAGTATTCGGCCCCTTGAACTTTTCAACCTTTTGCCACATTTCAGGCTTCAAATATAAAGATATAAAATTTTAATTTTTTGGTGAAGAATCAATAACAAGTGGGACACAATCGTGAAGTGGAATTAAATTTATTGTATATTTTAAACTTTTGTAAAAAATAAAAAACTGAAAAGTGGGGTGTGCAATATTATTCGGCCCCTTTAAGTTAATACTTTGTAGCTCCACCTTTTGCTGCGATTACAGCTACAAGTCGCTTGGGGGTTGTCTTTATCAGTTTTGCACATGGAGAGACCGAAATTCTTGCCCATTCTTCCTTGGAAAACAGCTGGAGCTCAGTGAGGTTGGATGGAGAGCGTTTGTGAACAGCAGTTTTCAGCTCTTTCCACAGATTCTCGATTGGATTCAGGTCTGGACTTTGACTTGGCCATTCTAACACCTGGATACGTTTATTTGTGAACCGTTCCATTGTAGATTTGGCTTTATGTGTGGGATCATTGTCTTGTTGGAAGATAAATCTCCGTCCCAGTCTCAGGTCTTTTGCAGACTCCAACAGGTTTTCTTCCAGAATGCTCCTGTATTTGGCTCTATCCATCTTCCCATCAATTTTAACCATCTTCCCTGTCCCTGCTGAAGAAAAGCAGGTCCAAACCATGATGCTGCCCCCACCATGTGTGACAGTGGGGATGGTGTGTTCAGGGGGATGAGCGGTGTTGCTTTTACGCCAAACATATCGTTTTGCATTGTGGCCAAAAAGTTGGATTTTGGTTTCCTCTGAGCAGAGCACCTTCTTCCACATGTTTGGTGTCTCCCAGGTGGCTTTTTATGGATATCTTTGAGAAATGGCTTTCTTCTTGCCACTCTTCCATAAAGGCCAGATTTGTGCAGTGTACGACTGATTGTTGTCCTATGGACAGACTCTCCCACCTCAGCTGTAGATCTCTGCAGTTCATCCAGAGTGATCATGGGCCTCTTGGCTGCATCTCTGATCAGTCTTCTCCTTGTTTGAGATGAAAGTTTAGAGGGACGGCCGGGTCTTGGTAGATTTGCAGTGGTCTGATACTCCTTCCATTTCAATATGATCGCTTGCACAGTGCTCCTTGGGATGTTTAAAGTTTGGGAAATTTTTTTGTATCCAAATCCGGTTTTAAACTTCTCCACAACAGTATCACGGACCTGCCTGATGTGTTCCTTGGTCTTCATGATGCTCTCTGCGCTTTAAACAGAACCCTGAGCCTATCACAGAGCAGGTGCATTTATACGGAGACTTGATTACACACAGGTGGATTATATTTATCATCATCAGTCATTTAGGACAACATTGGATCATTTAGAGATCCTCACTGAACTTCTGGAGTGAGTTTGCTGCACTGAAAGTAAAGGTGCCGAATAATATTGCACGCCCCACTTTTCAGTTTTTTATTTTTTTACAAAAGTTTGAAATAACCAATAAATTTCGCTCCACTTCACAATTGTGTCCCACTTGTTGTTGATTCTTCACCAAAAAATTAAAATTTTATATCCTTATGTTTGAAGCCTGAAATGTGGCAAAAGGTTGAAAAGTTCAAGGGGGACTGAATACTTTCGCAAGGCACTGTATATTAGAGTAATGTCAGCAGAGACCAGTGCTAATGCCCGCCATCAGTGCATGCACTAACCCCCATTGTAATGCATTGTATTAGTGATCAGACCCCCTGGAGTTCAATACCCCCAGGGGGTCTAATAAGTACAATAAAAAAAAATAATAAATAAAAAACAAAAATAATTAAAAGTTCAAATTGCTCCCCTTTCCCTAGAACACATATATAAGCAATATATTACTGTGATACACATACACATTAGGTATCGCTGTGTCTGAAAATGCCCCCTCTACAAATTTATAAAAATATTTTTCCTATACAGTAAACGCCATAGCGGGAAAAAAAAAATCTAAAGTGTAGAACCGCCGTTTTTTTGAGGTTTTGCCTCCCATAAAAAATACAGGGACACATAGAATATAGGGTGGGAGCCACAGAGAATACAGGGGGGACACATAGAATACAGGGGGACACATAGAATACAGGGGGGGCACATAGAATACAGGAGGGGGACACATAGAATACAGGAGGGGACACATAGAATACAGGGGGGGACACATAGAATACAGGGGGGGGGACATAGAATACAGGAGGGGGACACATAGAATACAGGGGGGGACACATAGAATACAGGGGGGGACACATAGAATACAGGGGGGGACACATAGAATACAGGGGGAGGACACATAGAATACAGGGGGGAGGACACATAGAATACAGGAGGACACATAGAATACAGGGGGGGACACATAGAATACAGGGGGGGACACATAGAATACAGGAGGGGGGGGACACATAGAATACAGGGGGGACACATAGAATACAGGGGGGGACACATAGAATACAGGGGGGGGGACACATAGAATACAGGAGGACACATAGAATACAGGGGGGGACACATAGAATACAGGGGGGACACATAGAATACAGGAGGGGGGGGACACATAGAATACAGGGGGGACACATAGAATACAGGGGGAGGACACATAGAATACAGGGGGAGGACACATAGAATACAGGAGGACACATAGAATACAGGGGGGGACACATAGAATACAGGGGGGGACACATAGAATACAGGAGGGGGGGGACACATAGAATACAGGGGGGACACACAGAATACAGGAGGGGGACACATAGAATACAGGGGGGCACATAGAATACAGGACACATAGAATACAGGGGGGACACATAGAATACAGGGGGGGACATAGAATACAGGAGGACACATAGAATACAGGGGGGGACACATAGTATACAGGGGGGGACACATAGAATACAGGGGGGGACACATAGAATACAGGGGGGGACACATAGAATACAGGGGGGGACACATAGAATACAGGGGGAGGACACATAGAATACAGGGGGGGGACACATAGAATACAGGGGGGGACACATAGAATACAGGGGGGGACACATAGAATACAGGGGGGGACACATAGAATACAGGGGGGACACATAGAATACAGGGGAGGACATATAGAATACAGGGGGGACACACAGAATACAGGAGGGGGGACACATAGAATACAGGGCGGGGGGGCATAGAATACAGGGGGGGACACATAGAATACAGGGGAGGACACATAGAATACAGGAGGGGGACACATAGAATACAGGGGGGCACATAGAATACAGGGGGGACACATAGAATACAGGGGGGACACATAGAATACAGGAGGGGACACATAGAATACAGGGGGGGCACATAGAATACAGGGGGGACACATAGAATACAGGGGGGACACATAGAATACAGGGGGGAAACATAGAATACAGGGGGGACACATAGAATACAGGGGGGGACACATAGAATACAGGGGGGACACATAGAATACAGGGGGGACACATAGAATACAGGGGGGACACATAGAATACAGGGGGGGACACATAGAATACAGGGGGGAGGACACATAGAATACAGGGTGGGACACATAGAATACAGGGGGGACACATAGAATACAGGGGGGACACATAGAATACAGGGGGGACACACAGAATACAGGAGGGGGGGACACATAGAATACAGGGTGGGACACATAGAATACAGGGGGAGGACACATAGAATACAGGGGGGGACACATAGAATACAGGGGGGGACACATAGAATACAGGGTGGGACACATAGAATACAGGGGGGACACATAGAATACAGGGGGGGACACATAGAATACAGGGGGGACACATAGAATACAGGAGGGGGACACATAGAATACAGGGGGGACACACAGAATACAGGAGGGGGGGACACATAGAATACAGGGTGGGACACATAGAATACAGGGGGGACATAGAATACAGGAGGGGGACACATAGAATACAGGGGGGACATAGAATACAGGGGGGGGCACAGAATACAGGGGGGACACATAGAATACAGGGGGGACACACAGAATACAGGAGGGGGGACACATAGAATACAGGGTGGGACACATAGAATACAGGGGGGGACATAGAATACAGGAGGGGGACACATAGAATACAGGGGGGACACATAGAATACAGGGGGGGACACATAGAATACAGGGGGGACATAGAATACAGGGGGGGACACAGAATACAGGGGGGACACATAGAATGCAGGGGGGACACATAGAATACAAGGGGGGGACACATAGAATACAGGAGGGGGGACACATAGAATACAGGGGGAAACATAGAATACAGGAGGGGACATATAGAATACAGGAGGGGACATATAGAATACAGGGGGACACATAGAATACAGGGGGGGGCACATAGAATACAGGGGGACACATAGAATACAGGGGGGGACACATAGAATACAGGGTGGGACACATAGAATACAGGGGGGACACATAGAATACAGGGGGGGAACACATAGAATACAGGGGGAGGGACACATAGAATACAGAGGGGGACACATAGAATACAGGGGGGCACATATAATACAGAGGGGGACACATAGAATACAGGGGGGGACACATAGAATACAGGGGGGGACATAGAATACAGGAGGGGGACACATAGAATACAGGGGGGACACATAGAATACAGGAGGGGGACACATAGAATACAGGGGGGGACACATAGAATACAGGGGGAGGACACATAGAATACAGGGGGAGGACACATAGAATACAGGGGGAGGACACATAGAATACAGGGGGGCACATAGAATACAGGGGGGCACATAGAATACAGGACACATAGAATACAGGGGGGGACACATAGAATACAGGGGGGGGGACATAGAATACAGGAGGACACATAGAATAAAGGGGGGGGGACACATAGTATACAGGGGGGGACACATAGAATACAGGGGGGACACAAAGAATACAGGGGGGACACATAAAATACAGGGGGGACACATAGAATACAGGGGGGACACATAGAATACAGGGGGGGACACATAGAATACAGGGGGGACACATAGAATACAGGAGGACACATAGAATACAGGGGGGGGACACATAGAATACAGGGGGGGACACATAGAATACAGAGGGGACACATAGAATACAGGGAGGACACATAGAATACAGGGGGGACACATAGAATACAGGGGGGACACATAGAATACAGGGGGGACATATAGAATACAGGGGGGACACACAGAATACAGGAGGGGGGGACACATAGAATACAGGGTGGGACACATAGAATACAGGGGGGGACATAGAATACAGGGGGGGACACATAGAATACAGGGGAGGACACATAGAATACAGGAGGGGGACACATAGAATACAGGGGGAGACACATAGAATACAGGGGGGGCACATAGAATACAGGAGGACACATAGAATACAGGGGGGACACATAGAATACAGGGAGGGGACACATAGAATACGGGGGGAGGACACATAGAATACAGGGGGGACACATAGAATACAGGGGGGCACATAGAATACAGGGGGGACACATAGAATACAGGGGGGGACACATAGAATACAGGAGGGGGACACACAGAATACAGGAGGGGGGACACATAGAATACAGGGTGGGACACATAGAATACAGGGGGGGACATAGAATACAGGAGGGGGACACATAGAATACAGGGGGGGACATAGAATACAGGGGGGACACAGAATACAGGGGGGGACACATAGAATACAGGGGGGACACACAGAATACAGGAGGGGGGGACACATAGAATACAGGGGGGGACATAGAATACAGGAGGGGGACACATAGAATACAGGGGGGACATAGAATACAGGGGGGGACACAGAATACAGGGGGGACACATAGAATACAGGGGGGACACATAGAATACAGGGGGGACACATAGAATACAGGGGGGACACATAGAATACAGGGTGGGGAGGACACATAGAATACAGGGGGGACACATAGAATACAGGGGGGACACATAGAATACAGGGGGGACATATAGAATACAGGGGGGACACATAGAATACAGGGGGGACACATAGAATACAGGGGGGGACATATAGAATACAGGAGGGACACATAGAATACAGGGGGGGACACATAGAATACTGGGTGGGACACATAGAATACAGGGAGGACACATAGAATACAGGAGGGGACATATAGAATACAGGGGAGGACACATAGAATACAGGGGGGGACACATAGAATACAGGGGAGGACACATAGAATACAGGGGGGGCACATAGAATACAGGGGGGGACACATAGAATACAGGGGGGACACATAGAATACAGGGGGGACACATATAATACAGGGGGGTACACATAGAATACAGGGGTGGACACATAGAATACAGGGGGGACACATAGAATACAGGGGGACACATAGAATACAGGGTGGGACACATAGAATACAGGGGGGACACATAGAATACAGGGGGGGAACACATAGAATACAGGGGGAGGGACACATAGAATACAGAGGGGGACACATAGAATACAGGGGGGGGCACATAGAATACAGAGGGGGGACACATAGAATACAGGGGGAGGGACACATAGAATACAGAGGGGGACACATAGAATACAGGGGGGGCACATAGAATACAGAGGGGGACACAGAATACGGGGGGGACACATAGAATACAGAGGGGGACACATAGAATACAGGGGGGGACACATAGAATACAGGGGGGGACACATAGAATACAGGGGGGAACACATAGAATACAGGGGGGGACACATAGAATACAGGAGGGGGACACAGAATACAGGAGGGGGGGACACATAGAATACAGGGGGGGACACATAGAATACAGAGGAGGACACATAGAATACAGGGGGGGCACATAGAATACAGAGGAGGACACATAGAATACAGGGGGGGACACATAGAATACAGGGGGGGACACATAGAATACAGGGTGGGACACATAGAATACAGGGGGGGACACATAGAATACAGGGGTTGGAACACATAGAATACAGGGGGAGGGACACATAGAATACAGAGGAGGACACATAGAATACAGGGGGGGCACATAGAATACAGGGGGGGACACACAGAATACAGGAGGGGACACATAGAATACAGGGGGGACACATAGAATACAGGAGGACACATAGAATACAGGAGGGACACATAGAATACAGGGGGGACACATAGAATACAGGGGGGACACATAGAATACAGGAGGACACATAGAATACAGGGGGGGCACATAGAATACAGAGGGGGACACATAGAATACAGGG
>CAMRHE010001642.1:42500-50000 GCA_947044405.1 Leptodactylus fallax
CCCAGCCTAGTCTTGCATCCCACCATTATGGAGCAGAAGGTGATGTCTCTTGCTGCCTCTCCTCCATTGCATCCCTTGTGGTGTTTTCTGTTCTTATCCTTTGGCTATTACCTTTGCAGGTTCCATTGAAGCAGTAGACAGGGAGGCCGAGAATATACAGTACAGACCAAAAGTTTAGACACACCTTCTCATTCCAAGACTTTTCTGTATTTTCATGACTATAAAACTTGTAGATTCACACTGAAGGCATCAAAACTATGAATTAACACATGTGGAATTATATACTTAACAAAAAGGTGTGAAACAACTGAAAATATGTCTTATATTCTAGATTCATCAAAGTAGCCACCTTTTGCTTTGATTACTGCTTTGCACACTCTTGGCATTCTCTTGATGAGCTTCAAGAGGTAGTCACCTGAAATGGTCTTCCAACAGTCTTGAAGGAGTTCCCAGAGATGCTTAGCACTTGTTGGCCCTTTTGCCTTCACTCTGCGGTCCAGCTCACCCCAAACCATCTGGATTGCGTTCAGGTCTGGTGACTGTGGAGGCCAGGTCATCTGGCGTAGCACCCCATCACTCTCCTTCTTGGTCAAATAGCCCTTACACAGTCTGGAGGTGTGTTTGGGGGGGTCATTGTCCTGTTGAAAAATAAATGATGGTAAATGCAAACCGGATGGAATAGCATGCCGCTGCAAGATGCTGTGGTAACCATGCTGGTTCAGTATTCCTGCAATTTTGAATAAATCCCCAACAGTGTCACCAGCAAAGCCCCCCCACACCATCACACCTCCTCCTCCATGCTTCACGGTGGGAACCAGGCATGTAGAGTCCATTCGTTCACCTTTTCTGCATCACACAAAGACACGGTGGTTGGAACCAAAGATCTCAAATTTGGACTCATCAGACCAAAGCCCAGATTTCCACAGGTCTAATGTTCATTCCTTGTGTTCTTCTTCTGCTTGTTGCCTGTCCTTAGCAGTGGTTTCCTAGCAGCTATTTTACCATGAAGGCCTGCTGCACACAGTCTCCTCTTAACAGTTGTTGTAGAGATGTGTCTGCTGCTAGAACTCTGTGTGGCATTGACCTGGTCTCTAATCTGAGCTGCTGTTAACCTGCGATTTCTGAGGCTGGTGACTCGGATGAACTTATCCTCCGCAGCAGAGGTGACTCTTGGTCTTCCTTTCCTGGGGCGGTCCTCATGTGAGCCAGTTTCTTTGTGGCACTTGATGGTTTTGGCCACTGCACTTGGGGACACTTTCAAAGTTTTCCCAATTTTTCGGACTGACTGACCTTCATTTCTTAAAGTAATGATGGCCACTCGTTTTTCTTTACTTAGCTGCTTTTTTCTTGCCATAATACAAATTATAACACTCCATTCAGTAGGACTATCAGCTGTGTATCCACCTGACTTCTGAACAACACAACTGATGGTCCCAACCCCATTTATAAGGCAAGAAATCCCACTTATTAAACCTGACAGGGCACACCTGTGAAGTGAAAACCATTTCAGGTGACTACCTCTTGAAGCTCATCAAGAGAATGCCAAAAGTGTGCAAAGCAGTAATCAAAGCAAAAGGTGGCTACTTTGAAGAACCTAGAATAGAAGACATATTTTCAGTTGTTTCACACTTTTTTGTTAAGTATATAATTCCACATGTGGTAATTCATAGTTTTGATGCCTTCAGTGTGAATCTACAATTTTTATAGTCATGAAAATACAGAAAACTCTTGGAATGAGAAGGTGTGTCCAAACTTTTGGTCTGTACTGTACACCTGTCCATAGTGTCCTCCATACGTTCAACTCTATATGTCACATGGGAAGCCCAGTGCCAGGAGGAAGCAGGAAAGGATGTGTGAGGGAGGGATCACATGACGGGGCAGCTCATTGTTTTATTAAACAACAGATGACACATGAGGTAGCATGTCACATCGGATCAGAACACAGTCCATACCAAAGCACAGCCCAGAACTAAAAACAGTACCATGGAAGGAGACACAGGGGATCAATAGCAGTCCACTGCCCCATCCCAGTGTATAATAGGGGGTCAGTTGTAAAAAAAATTAAAAAAATTCATACTCACCTTCACTTAGCGCTTTTGGGCCTCATTGTGGCATCTGATGCTCTCCTGGTGACATCATGACACTTGGCGCCACCATGTCACTGCTGAGACTCAGCCTCAGTGGTGAGCCCAGAGGAGGCCCAAGAGCGGTGAGTATAAATGTTTTTTTATTTGTTTCACCTCCCCTGGACCTCCACCCTAGAGACCCCAGAGTATATTGTGGCGGCCATGTTAGTTCACAAGATACGAATCTCCATTTGTTCAGCTTCGTTAAAAAAAAACAAAAAACTATTTGGAATATTTGGGTTGAACCCAGTTCGGTATGAACTGAGTGGCCCATCTCTACTCTCCGCTCTCCCAGGCATCCATGGGCACAAATCCTCCTCAGGCTCCCTCAGCACCGGGATCTTCTCCATGTCTGCCTTTGGCTAATGGCCTCAACACATTCACCCATCAGGGACTGACACTGGACGTCTCACCAATACCCCTTCTTATAGCCCTATATAGTGGGGTGACTATACAGACAGGTTCCAGTCTCTCCCTGACCAGGAGGATGTGAGCCCTGCAGGGGGCGTCTCCAGCATATTAAGGGTAGTCAGACACAGTGGTGGATCTCCCGCGCGGATGCCATTCACCTAAGAGGTTTTCTATTATCCTCCTCCTTTGTGGACATGGGACAATACACAGATCAATGTAAATGAGAACTATGTGCACAAAGTCACTATCATAAGAAACTGCATGAGTATGATATCACAACGTGTGAATAGTGTCATAGAGACCTGCTGGGGGATGCAACAATGGAGTCTGCAATGGGGGCCAGAACAATGGTGGTAACAACAATGGGGGACACAACAATGGAGGCCACAAAAAATGGATGCGACAACAACAGAAGCCACAACAACAGAGACAATAATAATGGGGGCCACAACAAAGGGGGCCACAACAATGGGGGCAACAACAATGGAGGCCACAACAATGGAGGTCACTACAATGGAGGAAATGACAATGAAGGCCACAACAATAGGGGCCACTGCAATGGGGGACACAACAATGGAGGAAATAACAACGGGACCACAACAATGGAGGCCATAAGGGACAGATCACAAGATCTAACATGTCATATCACATCAAGACGATTTGTATAAAGATGAATAAATCAGAAGCTTCCCCTTTAAAAGAGAGCAGTTTATTATATTGTACTATGTGTGGTGTAATATACAGAGCAGGAAGTCATCATTAGGACATCAATACTGCAATAAACAACATCACACCAACAACTCCCATCATCCGCACACCGCAAGGATTTCATGAGGTTTCCTCATCGCTTCCTCTGCACTCCTGATGTTTATGTACCCGTGGGTAGTAGTAGTACTAGTGGTAGTAGTTGTATAGTAGCATTAGAGATATGAATTAAGAGGATGAATGATAGGAGTAGTAGTTGTGGAGCAGTACTAGTGGAGTAGTAGTACTATATGAACACAATATTATCAGTGCAGTTCAGGCAGATGTTTTGTTTCCTTCCAAGGGCAGATCCAGATCCAGTCCCCCCCCTGTTGCATCTCCTATCACCCCCTCCTGTTCTGGCCTCCATTGCATCTACCGTTGCGTCCAGCATTGCCTCTTTCATTGCTCCTTGATCTCCTTCGATTTGGTCTCTATAAAAAGACATAGAAGATGTTCAGGTTGTGACCGGTGTCCGGAGATGACGTCATAGTCATAAATGTGGCACTACCTGGGGATTCACACGCTCACAAATCACCATGGTGACATCACGACCGTCTTCTACCATGAAAGATGCTGCGCACGACTTCACCACCTGCACGGAGAGGATACTGGATGAGAGTTGTAACACATATAGATATCTATATACACCTGTGTGATACATCTGACCCCACATCACCCCTACATATATTATATGCTCCCTTCTCCAGGACCCTCAGCCTAACATGTTGGAAAGTTTTATTTCTATACCTGTGTATTATGTCTGACTCCTATCTTGTGTATACAGCATGTATATACTATAGGGGGTGATGACTCACGTACCCCGTCCTCTATGAAGGCGCAGTCATCGGACTCCTCATCCCACGGTTTCTGACATGCCGTTTCTTTTATGTTGAAGTGAAGTTGATGATAAGACGATGTTTCATCCTAGAAAATATAGTAATATAATAATGACACACGAGGAGACTTCCTGACGGCCATGTTGACTGTTATTGGGCTTCACCTATGGCCTAGACTGTCTCATGTCCCATCTCCTGACATATGGACCAGGCAGATCTTTTCCACCTCTGCATAGGTCCACCATCAACAGGGTAACTGTAACGTCTCTGCCTGTTCTGGTCTCTGCACCACCTTCTGCTCACATGCTGCGGCGCAGAAGGAGTCTTCAGTTTGATTCCTTGCTTAGGGTTCTTATGGCTCTTTCTGAACACTGCTCTATTATCTCTACTCTGTAATTGAATTTCAGCCACACCCCTCTCCTGCACCTCAAATGGTTAATCTTAGGCTTACCTGTGTGATTGACAGCCTTGACTGACTTCTGACATTTGGCTTTACTTGTGACTACTCTTTTGGATTGATTTTGGTACTTCTTTGTCTCTCTGGCATTAACCCTTAGCTTGCTGATTCCTCTTCTGTGTTGTTTGTCTTGTCTTGTTCCGTGTTACACTTATTCATAGAAGGGATCGCCTCCTAGTTGCTCCTGTCATTAGGACAGTTGTGGAAATTAGGTAGGGACTGGGGCTGGGTTGAGTTTAGGGCTCACTGTCTCTGTTTTTCTCTTCCATTGTTCCAGCAGTAGCACTAGGGAATTGCACAACTAACAATTCCCTTACAGTAACATTTATTAACCCTTACATCCAACGTCTCACTCAAAGGAGACTGGGGGGACAAAGGAGACTGGAAGGGAAAGATGAGAATGAAAAGGACAGAGTAGACTGAAAGGGACAGAGGATACTAGAGGGGACAGAGTAGACTGAAAGGGACAGAGGAGACTAGAGGGGACAGAGAAGACTGAAAGGCACAGAGGAGACTGGAAAGTACAGAGGAGACTGAAAGGGACAGAGGAGATGGGGGTACAGAGGAGACTGAAAGGGACAGAGGTGACTGGAAAAGACAGAGGAGACTGAAAGGGACAGAGGAGATGGGGGTACAGATGAGACTGAAAGGGACAGAGGAGACTGGAAAGGACAGAGGAGACTGAAAGGGACGGAGGAGATGGGGGTACAGAGGAGACTGAAAGGGACAGAGGAGACTGGAAAGGACAGAGGAGACTGAAAGGGACAGAGGAGATGGGGGAGTACAGAGGAGACTGAGGGGACAGAGGAGACTGGAGGAGACAGGAGACTGGAGGGGACAGAGGAGATTGGAAGAGAAAGAGGAGAATGGAAAGGACAGAGCAAACTGAAAGGGACAGAGGAGACTGGAAAGGTCAGATGAGACTGAAAAGGACAGAGGAGATGGGGGTACATAGGAGATTGGGGGCACAGAGGGGACTGGAAGGGTCAGAGGAGATTGTAAGGGCAAAGGAGACTAGGAGGACAGAAGAGACTGGAAAGGACAGAGGAGACTAAAAGGGACAGAAGAGATGGGGGGACAGAGGAGACTGGAGGGGACAGAGGAGACTGGGGGGACAGAGGAGACTCGCAAGGACAGAGGAGACTGAAAGGGACAGAGGAGACTGAAATGGACAGAGGAGATGGAGGGTACAGAGGAGATTGGGGGCACAGAGGGGACTGTAAGGGTCAGAGGAGACTGTAAGGGACAGAGGAGACTGGGGGGACAGAAGAGACTGGAAAAGTCAGATGAGACTGAAAAGGACAGAGGAGATGGGGCTACATAGGAGATTGGGGGCACAGAGGGGACTGGAAGGGTCAGAGGAGACTGGAAAAGACAGAAGAGATGGGGGGAACAGAGGAGACTGGGGGGGAAGAGGAGACTGCGGGGACAGAGGAGATTCTCAATGACAGAGGAGACTGAAAGGGACAGAGGAGACTGGAAGGGACATAGGAGACTGGGAGGAAAGAGGAGACTGGAAAGGACAGAGGAGACTGAAAGGGACAGAGGAGATGAGGGGTACAGAGGAGACTGAAAGTGACAGAGGAGATGGGGGGTACACGAGGAGACTGGAAGTGACATAGGAGACTGGAGGGTACAGAGGAAACTGGAAGGGAAAGAGGACACTGAGGGGACAGAGGAGACTGGAAAGGACAGAGGAGACTAGGGGAACAGAGGAGACTGGAAGGGAAAGAGGAGACTGGAACAGACAGAGGAGACTGAAAGGGACAGAGGAGACTGGGAGGAAAGAGGCGACTGGAAAGGACAGAGGAGACTGAAAGGGACAGAGGAGACTGAAAGTGACAGAGGAGATGGGGTACAGAGGAGACTGGAAGGGTAAGAGGAGACTGTAAAGGACAGAATAGACTGGGGGGACAGAAGAGACTGGAAAGGACAGAGGAGACTGAAAGGGACAGAAAAGATGGGGGTACAGTGGAAATTTGGGGGACAGAGGAGACTGGGGGGACAGAGGAGACTGAGGGGACAGAGGAGACTGGAGGGTATATAGGAGACTGGGGGGACAGAGGAGACTCGCAAGGACAGAGGAGACTGAAATGCACAGAGGAGACTGGAGGGGACAGAGGAGACTGAAAGGGAAAAAGGAGACTGGGGGAACAGAGGAGACTGAAAGGGACAGAGGAGACTGGAAGGGACAGAGGAGACTGGAAAGGACAAAAGAGACTGAAAGAGACAGAGGAGACTGAAAGAGACAGAGGAGACTGGGAGTACAGAGGAGACTGAAAAAGACAGAGGAGACTGGCGGGACAGAGGAGACTGGAAGGGAAAGAGGAGACTGGAAGGGACAGAGGAGACTGGGTGGGATAGAGGAGACTGGAAAGGACAGAATAGACTGAAAGGGATAGAGTAGACGGGGGGGGGGGTATAGAGGAGACTAGAAGGGACTGAAGGGACTGGTGGAGGACAGAGGAGTCTGGATGGGACAGATCAGTCTGGCACCAGATTATTCCCCTTTCCCTAATGGGAGCACATGCAGCAGGGGACTATAAGAAATAGCTGTTGTGAGAACATAAATTTGTCTGACACCTTTCTAAGGTGTATGGTCTGCTTCAGACCTCCCCAATCTAGCATTATATCTGCTGAAGCTTCCCCTGCCTCAGTTCCTCTACTGGATGCCATCATACAAAAAACCTAATGTACAATCCTCATTTTATCCTATAAAGTCCTATCCAAGTGTGCCACGGTACTACACATTCCTTTATTAGTGTCACTGGTAGTCCCAGCAGCTGCCCCCCACTGTTCATCTATCACGAGGAAGGAAAACATTGTTATTACATTTCTATTTTGTGACATACGAGATGTGAAGGGGTGACTTACCAGTCTGTATCTTGTGCCATTCCTGTGCAGCCTGTAGAAAGAGCGCTCT
>CAMRHE010001642.1:55000-60030 GCA_947044405.1 Leptodactylus fallax
CGGGTATATATATAGATATATAGCAAGAGTCCAGTGCACAATACCTCCAGGCAACAGAAGAGATGCAGGGGCCCCTGTGGATGACTGTGGATCCTCGGATTCTTCCAGGAGATGACAGACAGCCGATCAGGAGATGATGATGATGATGATGGTGAGATTCTTCACAGGCAGCAAACAGGGCGACGGTGACGGCAGTAGATGCAGGCCTGACTACCCTAACACTGAGTCCTTAACCTGCCAGCTAAACTACTAGTGCCACCGGGCCTCTAACTAGCTAGTTGGCCTTCGGAAGCCTAACCTATCACTGCCCTGAACTGTATATATATATGGATCCCTAACTACGGTTACTAGCTAGGTCCTGTGAGTATATAGGGGGTAACACATACCTAACTATATACTGTGAAGTAAAGAGGAACAAGTGGCTCTTAGACTCCCCCAGACATAACATGTCTGTCTCAGCAGCTCTGCTCACATCTCTCCCCCCAGCAGCTCTGCCTCACATGTGTCTGACTCACTGTATTTACAAAACAAAACTTGCACTAAATGCCTGGGGTCTCTGAAGCCAAACTGCAGGGGCAAAGAAGCCAGATACATTATATACTAGTAGAAATGGCAGTTCCCTACACTCTCCCTCTGGTGAAATCTTTACGTCACGTCAAAGACATACAAAGTCATAGTATACAGTCAACATTACCAATGACAATATCAATATGGTTGCTTTTGCATTTACAGAGTCACAACAGGTTAATAGGTATACATGCCAGCAGGAGCGAAAATTGGTAACATATTGACCAAAGTGGACACTGCACCCACCCAAGCATGGTATAAATGAGGCTGAGTAGTAAATCTGGGGTCCCCCAAACTATCATATGTCAGCATAGGTGGAGGGTGTCTAATTCTCTCTCCTCTCCGTACCTCTCTCTGAGGTAAACTAGCATGTCCAGGCCCTAAACTAGGGTTGTCTGCCATGGGAGGGGATGGTGCTGGTGGCGTAGGAGAGCTAGATCCCTGCTCATCTGTAGACACAGATCTAGGTACGAATTCTGGAGTTTGAGGGTTCATAGGTCTCCCTGAAGGAGAAGATACTGGTGATCTAGGGACTTCAGGAGCCACAGTCCAATCACTCTCAGGAGTTTCAGGAAGGTCAGGTGGAATATCGGCTAAGGACTGTGGAGAATCGCAGGCCGAGCCATCATTGGAGATATCCATACCATCAATCTGAGGTACAGGCAACAAATGATTTCTATGCCAAGTCCTGATCCTCCCGTCCCGTCCTTTTATCTTGTAGACTGGTATTCCAGGCAACCGATCTACCACTGTAAAGAGTTCACTCCGCCATCGATCAGCCAGCTTATGTTTTGCAGATGCTCCCAAATTCCGTAGCAGAACATGGTCCCCAGGGTTCAATTCTCGGTATCTTACTCGAAGATCAAATCTCCTTTTATTTCCTTCATTCACTTTGGCCGCATTTTCCTCAGCCAGCTGATAAGCACTCTTAAGCGTTTCTTTCAAACGTGCCACGTATCGGTAATGATCTCGATGACTGATACCATCGGTAGAGACTCCCAACAAGATGTCAATAGGTAGCCTAGGCTCTCTTCCAAACATCAGAAAGTATGGTGAATATCCTGTGCTCTCGTGCCTTGTACTATTATAGGCATGCACCATAGCCTCCACTTTTCGACTCCAGGATCGCTTATCCTCAATTCGTAAGGTACCAAGCATATCAAGTAAAGTCCTGTTAAATCTTTCAGGAAGGGCATCTCCCTCTGGATGGTAAGGCGTCGTCCGACTTTTGCGGATGTTCAACAACTGAAGTAACTCTTTGATCAGGTTACTCTCAAAATCCCGGCCTTGATCAGAATGCAACCGGTGTGGTAAGCCATAATGGATAAAATACTTTTCCCAAAGCACTCTTGCAACAGTGACTGCTTTTTGATCCTTAGTCGGAAAGGCTTGAGCATATCGTGTGAAGTGATCAGTCACCACCAATACATTTCCAAATCCTCTGGAGTCGTTGTCAATACAAAGGAAGTCTATGCAGACAAGATCCATGGGGCCTGAACTCTTCAAGTGTCCCATGAAGGCCGCTCGAACCGGGACAGTCTTCCTCTGCAAACATCTGCGACAGCACCTACACAGACGAGTCACGGTATCTCTCATTTTGGGCCAGTAGAATCGGTCTTGTATTAGGCCATAAGTCTTCTCAGGTCCCAAATGACCATGATAATCATGCAGACTTCGGAAAATCATCTTCTGAAAGCAGCTTGGAATAACTAGTTGGCGCCTTCCAGGGTGATCATGATACAGCACCACACGATAAAGTAGGCCATTGTCTATTTCAAACTTCTCCCAATCTCGTAGAAGTTGACTGCATTCAGAGGGTAGGGATGTCTTTAACATTTCTCTGTCTTGAGAACTCACTGCTTGATAAAGAGGTCCAATTAAAGGATCAGTCTTTTGACTCCAGATCATTCGCTTTGAAGATATAGAACAACTCTCAAAGGATCCTAAAGCGGCAGGGTAGGCAAACATATCTGGTACAGCTTCGGGACCTCCCCCAATAGAGTCAATAAGCCGAGTTTCAGAAAAGGCTACTCGGTCTTCAACTACAGCAGCCATGGCACACAAAGCTCCTACTCCAGGACTTGGCACTTCTTCCCATTCATCCACTACTTCCGGACTAGGTAATCCAGGCCGTCTTGATAGAGCATCTGCCCCAATGTTCTTAAGCCCCGATTTATACTTGAGTGTGAATTGGTAGTTGGATAAAGCTGCCAACCAGCGATGTCCTGTAGCATCGAGTTTAGCGGTTGACAAAACGTATGTCAGTGGATTGTTGTCTGTTCTTACTTCAAACGTGGCTCCGTATAAATAGTCATGTAATTTATCAACAATGGCCCACTTGAGCGCCAAAAACTCCAATTTATGTACTGGATAATTTTTCTCGCTGGGAGAAAGACTTCGACTTATGAAAGCTATGGGCCGTAACCCGGCCGGGTATTCTTGGTGCAGCACGCCACCTAATCCTTCAAAGCTGGCATCTACATGTAGCACATATGGCTTCTGTGCATCAGCATAAGCCAGAACGGGAGCTTCTGTCAATTTCTTCTTCAACAACTTAAATGCTTCTTCACAATCCGCAGTCCACCTATCGCCAAAAAGGCTTTTGGAAGACCCTTTCTTCTTTCCCGGATCTCCTGCATCACTCTTCAACAGGTCGAGGAGGGCTCGAGCAATTTTTGAATATCCTTCCACAAATCGTCGATAGAATCCACAAAACCCCAAGAAAGATTGCAACTCCGTAATATTTTGCGGTCGGGGCCAATTCACCACAGCTTCAATCTTACCAGGATCGGTAGCAACTCCTTCAGCAGAAACAATATGACCTACATAAGTGACCGAAGATCTACAAAATTTGCATTTGTCAGCCGACAACTTCAGCCCCTCTTCTTTTAAGCGATGGAGTACTCTCATGAGTCGTTCTTCATGTTCTTCCAGCGTCTTTCCAAACACAATAATGTCATCAAGATATACAAGGCATTCCCGGGGCACTAAATCACCTAACACTCTTTCCATCAACCTTTGGAACGTTGCTGGCGCACCTTTTGTACCTTGCGGCATACGAGTGAACTGAAAGAAACCCAAGGGGCATATGAAAGCTGTCTTTTCCTGATCCTCAGGTGCCATTGGGACTTGATAGTATCCCGATCTTAGGTCCAGCACTGTGAACCAACAGTTTCCATTCAGAGCTTCCAGAGCTTCTTCAATTCTCGGCAGTGTATACTGATCAGGTAAGGTTCTCCGGTTCAGAGTTCTGTAATCCACACATAGGCGAATTGCTCCAGATTTTTTTCTTACCACCACAATAGGTGAGGCATAGGGGCTCTTACTGTCCACAATGATCCCCTGACCTTTCATTTGCTGTAGAGTCTGTCTTAACTCATCAACATCCTTTGGAGCAACTCTCCGTGGTCGCTCCCGGAAGGGAGTAGAATCGGTCAATCGGAAAGTGTGTTGAGCACTTTTAGCACAACCTACATCCATATCATCCATGGAGAACACTTCCGATAATTCAGACAACTTCTGTGTCAGTCGCTGATTCCAGGCCTCTGGTAAATGTGGATCACTCAAGTCAAGATTGAGATTAGGGATTGCATCTCGGATTTGAATCCTGCACACTTCAGCGTATGGATTTACTCCAAGCACAGGGTAGCAGTGGGCCACATTCTGGTATGGTCCAATTACAATCGGATGCGGTGAACAGTTCCTCACTGTCACACAGGTAGATAACTCCACTTTATTTCTCCAGTCCTTTCTCTCTGGGATCACCATCCAGCCATTCTGGTTAATCATTTCTTCAGGGGTTTCCATAAGGACATAACTCCCCCCTTCAAGCAAATCGGGAGCAATGCTGGAGGCTACTCTCAGAATTCTCTCCCCGCCGGCAGGAACTTCCATGGTTCTCTCACCGATATGATATACCATTCCATGTCGATAGCCAGTAGACAGGGCATCACAGAGTTCTCTAAGATCAGAAGATATATTCACCGGCTGAGCTGCAGGGTTCCAATCTCTTCCAAGAAACTTCTGAAAAGCATAATGCACTGCGGGACAATTAGTGCCAAGTATCACAGGAGCTGCACAAGAATCCCCTGTATCAGGACAGACAAGAGCCGTAATCTTCATGGGAGCGACACTCTGATCTTCTAATTCAGGGACAGCTATAACTACTTGTAGGCTGCCATCTACAGGATATGATCCTGAATTAAGCCCCCACAATTTCATTTGTCCTGTAGACTGAAGAGGTATATCCCTCAGATACTTTTGGTAGAACGAGCGATAAATCAGGGTCACTTGAGATCCTGTATCAAACAGGGCAGGAGCGGCATGACCATTGACAGTGACTTTGACAACGGACCTGGAGCCCGCGATAGCGCCTCTGGTATTTACTCGGCCCGCCTTCCTTCGGTGTCTTTGATTCTGAATAGAGAAGACAGCACTGTGTCCCAATCCCTCACTGTCCTCCG